>JASANE010000123.1:0-30805 GCA_030248225.1 Trileptium ribeirensis | reverse complement strand
GCTTAGAGTCAAAAGGGTCTAAACGCCATTTTTTGGTAAAACGCAGTTATATATACCACATTAATATACATACGGTGACAACTATTTTAGTGCAAAAGTCTATCCACCAGTGCTAATATATAAAAAGTTATACACAAAAATCACATAGACTCTTTTGACTACATAAAACTTGTTTTGGGTCAAAACGATCTTTGTGTTGTCAGATGGCGCTTAGTGACAACAGCCGTTAGAGTCAAATAGTGCTAAGTGACAATATTATGGCGCATAGACCTTGAATTTACACTAAAGCATCGAAGTTAAGATGAAAACTACTCATTGAGCCATTTTTCTTCCACCATAATCATCGTCCAGCCCGCTGATAAAACCGTTATTGTATGTGCAGTCTGATGTTTAGCCGACCAAATGCAGTGTCTGCCGGCTCACTGCGCATCCGATTGTAACAGTATTCTCGCTGTATTCAGTAATATGGAGCTGCTAACTTGAATGCATTCTTATGTAGTTTAACCACAGTTTATGTCTGCGTGTAGCTGTATGAAATTTGATGTTTAGTGAAAAAAGTTCTGAACACAGAATTTTCTGGAATGGTTATTATAAAGAATTTACATAATACCTATAGCAATTCTGGGAATTCAGCAAGCCTTGCACTAAATTTATACTGAGATCACGTACAGCAGATTCACTGCTTGTTGTGAGATGTCAAGTTCAGTAAAGTTATTGTAGCTGTACTCACACGAGACTTGTTCGATACCTATTCAAGCTTACCGTATGTGACTTTGCTTCTGTCGCTAAACTTCGTAGCTACGTTTATGTAGAAACGACGTTTAGGGGCAATGATGTCTTCATTTTAGCATATAAAATAATACAAGTGTAGTAGCAAAGTGTATTGAAATATAAATTATAGTAATCAGTCGTATATTATTATACAATGAGTATTGAAATTGGAGACTATGTTTGGACACGATGGGGTAAACGATCAGTCGTCTGGCCTTCCGCTATAGTTCATGATTGCGAGGCCAACATTAAAGCACCGGCGAAAATGCAGCGTCCCCGATTTGTGTACTTCTTTGGATCAGACAATTACCAATGGGTTGATGAAAAATATTTGCAACCATTTGAATGTGATGATGCAAAAATTTATCTTGCGAACAAGGCTAAACGCTTCCGTAATGCAATTGAACATCTTATTAATTACTGTCAAGAAAATAATAGTAGCAATGTGCTGAGTGTAATTAATGCCGCTACTGGAAGCAGTTATACGGCTAGTGCAGCTGAGCGTAGCTCTGAACATGATAAAAGGCGCAAACTCAATTCTATGAAGTTCCGTAAAGTAGATATAGTTAGTAGTGACTATTCATCCAGTGCTGAATCCAGCGACAATGATGCCGACTTTGTTCCTTCTGATAGCGAAGATTCGGTTGTGGCCGCAGTAATTGCACAGTCCAACGAATTGGCAGCGAAGTCAGTCACAGCAGTTGTTTGCATGGTAATGGAAAATATCCTTACGCGCGTCGAACAAGTAACTGACGAAAAAATATATACACGAAAGCGTAAGACGCATGAAAATAAGAAACAAAAGCGAAAGCGACTAAAAAATGCCGGAAAAGCACATACTAACTGGATGGGTAGAGATGTGCGGGAACGTAAATTCACAATGGTCAACTGTAAATGTCGAGGATCTGGCGACAATGCGAACCAGTGTAGTACGGTTAAGGAAAAAACCCGACGAGAAATTTTCGAAAACTTTTGGAAACTAAATTATGAAAATCAGCAATGGTTTTCGATGAAGCACGTCACACAAAGAGAAGTAAAGCGACGTCGTGTTCAGGTTGCAGAAGGCGCTGAAGCAAGAAAGCAACATACGAAGAAAACATCGTTTACGATCAATAACAAAGAAGTTTTGGTTTGCCGTAATGTTTTCCTAAAAACGCTAGATATTTCGGCCAACCGCGTGAATCTGTTGCTCAAAAGAGAAGAAGTTAGCCGAGGCATCCGGCCTGAAGACAACCGCGGCAAACATTGTTGTTCTTTTAAAATTCCCGAAGATAAAGTTGATGGCGTTCGTGAATTTATGAAGCAGTTGCCTTCAATGTTCGATGAATCTGGCCCAACGCATTATCGTCGTTCAGATTCAAAGCGTATTTATCTACAACCTGGTCTTAATGTCAAGAAACTGTATCTAGGATATTGCCAGGTTACTGCTGAACCTGTAATGTTTCATAAGTTTTATGAAATTTGGTATACCGAATTTAATTATGCTTTCGAGCGGCCGTTGAATGACCTTTGCGATCAGTGCGAAGAATACAGGATCGCCACAGATGACGAAAAGAAGAAGTTGCAGACATGCTATGACGATCATCATCGTCGTAAAAATCAAGCGTTTAATTCGAAGCGTCAAGATACCGCAATTGCACGAGCTGGCATCAAGCCAAATACAGCCGTTGGGACATTTGATATGGATAAGATACTTATTTGCCCCTGCACTCCTGTGTCAAATATGCACTATAAGAGAAAATTATCAACTTTTAACTTTACCGTCTGGAATAACGCTAATAGCAGCGTTACATGTTACGTGTGGAATCAGAGCAAAGACGACAGCGTAAACAATGTAATTCTTTACAGTGATACAGCAAGCGGTCAAAACCGCAACCAGGCGATTGCCGTAATGTTCATGCACTTTTTGGCAACAACGAAATCAAATATTGAACGAATTGAACATAAAGTAAGAAAATCATTATAGTGTATAGCTTTGGAGACATAGAGTCTTTTGAAACTGATGGTACCCCGGCTGTTAAGTACTGTTACTAAAATTCAGTTGTAAGCTTAAGCTGAACACGCTAAGACTGTATGTTTATTATACTAAGGCATACCTTAGTGTAGAGTCAGATTCTTCGTACGCAATGCAGGACCCCTCGCTCCGCTCAAAAATTTTGTCTCACTACGTCTGGTATATTGTTATTCACTACCTATGAGCCGCTGAACGTAAACTTAATTTAAACTGTTTTATTACAAGCTGGAACGATTCAGTGCGTCTGCTGTGAAAAATAGTACTTAAAATATGTTAGGCAACTTTTTTAAAGTACTGATACAATGTTTTGCTATGTCATGAGACAGCGTTAATAGCATATGGACACATTTTCTATCATACCGTTGCTGAATTTGACCAGAGCACCAAGAAGAATGATTATACCTGCCTATTGATCCTATAGATAATTATTTGCGAGTGCTTATAGCTTTCACAAGGCCAGCCAGTAACACTTTTCGTAATATTTCTAAGCAAGTGTCATGTTGCTTATGTAGTATTTTTATACAAAATATTTTCTCATTATTATATAATAACTCAACGGTGCAAAAATATCCACGGCAAATTTTAAGCATCCAGGGTTTAATATTGCAGTTCATGGAATCCGGTCATTCACATCTTGAATGCGATTCGGCACATTCCCAGATCGAACGCGAGTCGAAAACTCGAATGATATACACACCAAGTGGTTGGATTGCTATAATGAAAGAAAAAGGCTATCGCGTCGTGGAACCTGGCATCGGTGACTGGTTGGACTACCCACGTCTTGCCAAAGCTATCATGACAAATCGCAATGTAACTGATCACGGAGACACCGTAAACTGGCTCAAGTTGAAAGCGATGCTGTTTTCGAAAAAAGATTTAGACGCGTTCTACGTGAAATATGAAATTGACGACATAAATTACATGCGGATAGCGCTCAACAAGAAAGAGACAAGGCGTTCAAACCCTACAGCCTGGTACGATCCCGCTCCAAAGTACAACGTAGACATGCTTCCAGTTTCGCTTAATAAACTCAAAGACCTTCGATCAATGGCCGACAAATATATTCCGATTGATGATCGCCCGTTTTATTATAATTTGTTGGGAAGCAAGAATTTGGATTCTGATGATGAACAATAACTAGAGGTATAGTTTTGCTAAAAAGTGTGACAGTATTCGCAATTTACTGTACTAAATAATTTTGCGTCAAAACGAGCTATGCGCCTTTATTTTTACTAAAATTTCGTGCTTGTTACTATCTCAAAGGTGCCAATAACATGGAAATCTGTCAACAATAACACCATTGATCAGATAGTTATGCACACTAAATTTCATTTCCCTAAATCCAAGTAATTCGCTAGTCTGCAGTTTTTCTTGAATTTCTCGCTACTGTATCAATGACACATAGACCGTTTTGACTCTGTACCGACGATATATGTTAACAATCATGTGCTCACCAAAAACGATTGTCGCTCGGTTAAAAAATGATTTTATTAGTATTTTCCAAATTTTGACGGGATCGTTCGCTCAAGACAAGCTCGAGTTCGAGAATTGCTTGATCGAAGCGCGACAGTCACTAGTTAAGAGCACTTTTTAAAAATGTAGTTTCAAATTAGATTATATTGTTGGAAAAGTAGAGTATGAAAATAATACAAAGTAACCTTGCAGCCAAAGAAATCTTCGAAAGACCCTTTGTTCGGCTAGGTTAACCAATACTAAAATCATAATGTGACAGTGTTAAATCGTGCAATTCGACTTGCTGTTTAGCTAATTTAGTTAAGTAAATGTAGCTACAATACCCGCCAAAAATGACTGTCGCTCGCTCGAGACTCGCTCGAAATAAATTTGTTCTAAAAATAGAATTTACTATTAATTAAAATAGTTTCGAAATCTTGAGCGAGCCACTCGCTCGCGGCTCGCTCGAGATTCGCTCGCTACTCGCTCGAACTCGCTCGCTCGAAATGCTACGGTCATTTTTGGCGAGTACTGTATGTCAGATGCCTTCCACCGGCATTTCTTCGAGGTGAAGCTGCATATGGGAATCACAGCCGTCAAGTGATAAAAATGTGATGACAGCGTGGTTGTCGGAGAATTTCGAATCAAAACAAACAACGTACAGCTAAGGTTCACAAATAAGGAGACGGTTTCAACATGACAGCAATCTATTTCAGGTTTATTCAACGGATATTGAGCGTTTAGTTGCGAAGGCTTACCCTATGTTGTCTCTTGACATTTGTACGTATTTAAAAGCTCAATTCGACGATTTGTGATCCCGTCTAAAGCCAATTCATTCCAAAGCGGCTAAGTCCGGGGTCTAGTAGGCCACCCGGGGTCCCAGGGCCTAATTTTCACAAATCTGTTTTCAAAACCTCTGAATCACTAAATCCTTCATTATATGGGTCCCTAAACTTTTAACTTTTATAATTTTAAAATTTTATCAGAATCCTAATTTCTTAAAATTTAATTTGCATTATTTTAAATCACTTATTAGTTACTTACATTGGATGTTTTGTTTTTAAGTTTCATTAAGTTTTTATCTGTATGACCAGGAAGTGGTCGGATATCGCGGCGGCAGTTGTGTACATATTTAGTTTGAATCGTTTTATGTTTTAAGCAGGTTACCTAACTAGTAATCATCATCCAGCTTGCGTTATAATCTACGTGTCTTAGTGACGGTTTCTATTTTATTTATTTTCCAGTATTGTATCTGAATCCGGGAACGAAAACAAACGAATTGTTCAGCTTTTGGTCTTGATTTATTGAATTTAGATAGTGATTTTGAGACGGTTTAAAGCAAAAGAATCACGTGCTGGATTCGTGTTATCCGATTATGTGAACGGTGGTATTAGTATTTAAACTTCACACTTAGGTACTTAACTAAAGCTAACAATTATTTTAATAACACTAATATTCCTAATAAAAATCCAAAGAAATTAAGTGGCTAGGAGCGATGGAATAACATAACTGTTATTAATACGTTAAAAAGTTCGGCCCTCGTGTCGAGTGAGCAAAACCAGGGCGAGAGTGTAGGTGGGTTCCGAAGATAGTAGTACCACTTGTGAAGTGAGGCAGTCGGCGGAGCAAGTAGTGCTATTCTTGAGTAGACCGGGCGAGTAAAGAGCGAGGATTCGACTACCCCATCCAGTCGCCATTAGATCCCACTTACTATTCTTGGCCAGCCAGCCGGGGTTCGTACAGAGTAAGAGACTTCAGCTGGACAGTAGTCTACTGCTACTGCACAGTTTTAGTAACGTAGTCAGGTAGCCAGCCGGGGTCGGCTTATTTAACATAATCGGCAATAATTAGAGTAAATCTAAGGCGCAGGATGAGGTAATCAAATACTCACACGGTGCGTCAGCCAGCCGGGGGCGTTGTGTCAAACCACAAGGGCTGTATTAGAGTAAAAGATAACCCAACCTCAAATCACTATCGGTCAAATCATACTTCCTAAACATTATTTGCGATAACGTAGGTCAAAGAACTTAGGCTCAAATACTAAGTAGGTGTTACATAACCTAAATAGAAAAGTAATAGGAATAGCCGAGTGACATATTAAGTGGCAGAGTTGAAATAAAACTGCGGAGGTCAGACTGCGCAAGAGTTACTGGCGAAATACTAGCGCGATCTAACATACGGGTACTACAAGAAATAGTGCCGCAAGTGATCTACGGGTACCGGATATCAGTGCCTTAATATTTTATCTCATTTTGTAATAAACATGCCTTATACGTGTTTATTGCTCAACTATTTGGAACTCGATTAATTAGAGCCGAACAAGGATTACGCCGCATCGCAAAATATAAGGCAGAGTACCGATCACGAAAAATAAATATGCGTGCCCCTAAATCGTCCCACCGGCATTCTACTGGCCACACCTCGGACCACAGATCTTCGATGACGAATTCCGTTCCCATTTAATATCGATAGCCGTCATAAAGAAAAATACCTATCAACGTCTACCCCAATCAATACTCCAATATATAACAGCAAGCATGAATTCATTGAGAATACTATGTGTGCAACTGAAGTAGGATGTTTCCATCGAGGTACAGAGTTAATTGAGAGTGAGATCGCAAAGGCCTCGGAAAAACAGAATTCGTCAGAAAACTATGTAATATAGGTGCCATCGATAATATTGTGTCAAAACTTCTGTAGTCGTGTTACATATGTACTAATGGTAAATGTGATAGCAATATGCGTAACGGCTCTGCAATAACTGATTATACATACATGGACATGGTTCGTCAGTGGATTCTGCTTCCAGTTCAAACGAGCATGGAGAAATCATTTGCAGATGCTTTGATCAATGTGTATTTTTGGTTTTAGATGTTTATTGTTTCTCGCTGCCACTAACTACGATCCAATGACTAATTGTCCGCATGACTTGTTTGATGATTACGCTACAGTGGTACAGACGCTTATATTATTCAAAAGTAACCCCCAGGGTAACAATATCGTCAACTTGAAAGGTGGACAATTCGAGCAGATGCGTGTTAAAATTTCAGTTGAGGTTCGATGGCCTTCAAGTGGTTCACGATTTTGTAACAGCGATACCATCAACGATTGTCGTATACAGGCGTTATAAAAACTTACTTATCCAAAACCAAAAGTTTGGAAAATGGTGATTCAGGAAATGTTATAAATGTCAAGCTTTCTAAATCAGGTAAGCGGATGATTTTGGCGAAGCCGTTACAGTCGAAACCTTTAACATATTCCCAAAAAAGATTCCGCACTAATAATATTACTGAAGCCTCTAATCGTTTACGTATATTTTGTGGACATTTCGTAAAATCAAAATTAACAATTCGCAAAATTTATTTGCAACACCTCAGTACATCACCAAAACATCAGAAGTTTGTAGAAAATTCTCGAATACAAAATTGAAACAAGCTTTCTCAACTTTACTAATCCATCCCAAGGGGAACTTAGAGATGTTATTTCGTACTATAATTTATTTCAAAATGGTCCATTGATACTTTTTAACGCTAGGTTTAAGATAAAGCAGAGAAAGCCGCGGAATTTACGGTGGCATCGAAAGTCAACGTATATCGCGAAATACACCGTTGCCAAATATTGAATTCTCTTTTATCGACATGGTAACAGGAATCAAATTGTGCAATTGATGCGATGGCTCAATCAAGAACCGATATACATGAATAATGATCCTACAAGTGTAAGTATAGCTTTCTCGTGTTATCTTATATAATTGAAATTTCACTTGTGACTTACCGGCTAGTACCGGAAGAAATATAAAAGTATATATACAATTAATAAAATACCATTGATTACTAAAATGCTGTCTGACGCTTCTGAAATAAAATGCTGTTTTTAAGGTTTTTGCATTAACAGTATTTCTGGGCTCTCCATTCGCTGATAATTTTGCCAGGGGGCATGAACCAATTAACCAGGGGGCCCATGGTTCCGAACCGGGGGCGCCCGATTTTGCCTACAGAATAACGGTTAAAAATCGTGTCAGAAACACTGCCAAAACGCTTTTGATGGAGACAAAAAGCTATTTTGAAACAAATTTTGATAAAATTTGAGAAATTTTTGGCTTCAGAGCGAAATTTTAGTACAAATTTTGATCAATTTTTTGTATTTTGGACCGATTGGAAACAAAAAATTTTTCAAGGGGCGATGAACCGGGGGAGCCCAAGATTTTGCCAGGGGGCATGAACCGGGGGGCACCTGTTCTGAACCAGGGGGCACCGAAAAATGCCAGCCCCCTCCCCCAATTTGGAGATCCCAGATTCTAAAAAATAAAAAAGGTGATTTGATTTATTATCAATATTTAAAGTGATTTTTAAAATGTGTAGATGTAGTAAACAAGTATTAAAATCGGAAAATGTTCAAAAAAGTTCTGTTTAGATTAGAAATGTTCAAGAGCTGTTTTTGAAATTATCAGTGATTGAGTATACTTATGAGCAGGCGCGGTTTTAGAAATTTTTGACAGGGGGGCGGGCGGATGTTTAAGTTTTCGAAAACCATGTTTGAGTTAATAAGTTATGAGTGACACAGACAGACATTTATAATTGTACTATTTCTGGGCAATATTTGTGGAAAATTCACTCTCCTCTTTGCAACAATTTTAACATGCGTTTTACAACAGATATATACCTGATAGCGACCTGTATTAGTGCTTCTTTAAAACTAAATTCTGCCTGCAGTACAGTTAGAACGAAATTGAACGATTGATAGGCATTTTAATTTCCAGCGTTCGAATTCTTGCTCAGCCGACTGTTTATCACTATGCAGAAGCTGTTTGGTTTCAATATAAAATCCACAGCTTCTGAAATGTCGCTGTAACTTGGGTTCGGCGCGGACTGAGGTAGATGTGACGACAAGCACATAACGTTGGCACTATGAGATTCAAAACGTGCGTGGAGCTGGCTCAGGACACCATTAATAGGAATATATAGTGTTGTACGATAAAATTCATATGGACTTAGGTGCAGCTGGTGTGTTCGTGGACACCTTCCTGCAGAAGCGAGAGGATCAATGTCCAGATGATTTTTCACCTCATAAGCATGGCTCCAGCCGATCTGGAAATTTCCACTGCCGTGGCCGCTCCTCCACGATTCAAGTTGCTCCATCAGAATGTGTATCTCGTTGACGCACTCATAAAGATTTCGTCAGACAGACTGCAGTGATACAGCTATGGGTTTAATGGCGCACAGTACATGACGAAGAATGAAAGATGATCTGGGGATAGCGGCGAGAAGACCGGTGGCTTGCCCAACAGTTTATTGGTATTGGTCAGTTTCATGTTGGACAATATTTTCTAACACTGTAGCCACGCAAGGATACAGCTCCGAGCAAGTCAAACATGCAGTGTGACGTTCAACCCACCTGGTGTCGCTAAGATTAGGCAGAAAAGTTTTAGTTTCATTAGGATTCAAGGCTTCCACCGATTTTTTGAGGAAAGCAAATCGCTTTGGCGATGTGCGAAAGAATACGACGACGGACGACATTACTCCGAATGTGGACCGAATTTCAGGAACATCTGACGCTTTGGTAACAGTTAGGTTAAGGGTCTATGTTAAGTGATGTCTATGTGCAAACCGGACAAAAATTTTCCGTCTTCGAAACCTGACAGGGGGGGCGGGCCGCCCCTCCCGCCCCCCCTCTAAAACCGCCCGTGCTTATGAGCTAAGACACACATGGTGTTAAGGTTTTGTTCGGATTTTGCACAACAGATTTGGAACATTTTAGGGGTTAGGTCAAGGCCTTGGCTGAATTTATCACAGTTGTTTCAGACATAGTGTTATGCAGCAGTTACTGTCACATATCAGGAGTTATGTCAGACAGAAGCATTTAAATACCAAAGTGAATCATTAGCATTTAGAAATATTACGATAAAATTGCAGTTGTAGCTCAGTTGGCCAACAGGTCTGTTTTCCACGGAGCGGTACATGGAACAAACCGTGGGACCGAAATCTGAAAAAATGGTAAATATTTTTGCTTTAATTCCATTTTAAATCAGGCTTGCTTTGAGCAATTGGGAATGGTTCTTGTAGATAGGGCCATTTAAGTGGGTGTTAAAATTTAATTTCGTGCTTGGGAAGGCATTCAACTCAAATTTGATAATTTCGAGAGCAAGTGCAGTGCGGTGCTCGATCTCGCTTGATCAAAATAGAAACGAAGAATCATACCACGGAGCATCAATTATTCTAAAATACAATCTTTATATTTTGTTTTATGTTCTCGGCGTCTTAACACTATAGCCGCAATCTTATTCTTACATTTTAATTCAAGTTTATCGAATTGTAGAAACATAAAAATGCTCACACTTTAATACTAACTAATCAGTGCGAATATAAATGTTTATTATTTAAATAAGTCAGTGATTTTATTGAGATGAGCAACGTAAGAACTAAAGACAAAATGTCAAGTTTAGATTTTTTAATTCCGCAATATCAAGTGATAAGAAACTTCCAGTGTTAAGCTTTATTGTGGAACAAAAGAATTTTAGAAAAATAGCAATAATGTGCGATATAAACTGTGCACGTAGTCACGAATTGTGAATACTCTGAATTATATCTAAAAGGCATAAAAATAATAATTTTTGTAATATAATCATGTTTGTTACTTGATCTGAATATTTATAAAGTATGTTAGTGTTTATGGCTCGGTACAACTGAAAAAGGGTTCAAAAATATCAAAAGGAATATTGGAATTCAGTAACACAATAGGAAAATATACTTCTATTCGCTTAAACTGCGAAGAGAATCGAGTACATGGACGCTCAGTACGTAAGGGTAATTCAGCGTGATTGCTTCGCCCGACTATCAGGACCAGCGCGGAATGACATTATCTACGCATTCAAGAAAATCAAAACACGCTTATGAATACGTAATTCCGCAACATCCTTAACGTCCGTATTGTTTGTCGTTGTTGTATGTTGTCAAATGCATGTGATTGTGTTGGCCGAAAGATAAATGTGGAACTTCAAAAACCTATGTAAAACAAACCGTTTACGAAAGAAGAACAAACCAGTACCTTAAAATAGTGAACAGTTTGTGTGTAAAAAGTTGTCATATATGTGTATTCTGTGTTCGTGGTATTTATTTAAAATGTTTTGTGTTGAAAATTTGAGGACAAACTTGCCCGCCGGAGGGGCAAATGTGCCAGCGTTAAATGATGCAATTCGCTATTGCTAAGCTATTTTAGTGTTTTTAATCTAAAAAGAAGAATGACATACGCGGCCACCAAATGTCAATGATACCCTCACCAAGGCAGATTTTTTTAAAACGTAAACTAATAAATAAAGCAATATTTCAGATAAATACTACTCATCTCCCCTGTGTCGACAAAGCTACCAAAATTGCAAAGCTCTGGCCTGGTGGAAGTCGATTTCAACTTAGTTTCAACTCAGTTTTAATGCACAAATGTGACAAATTTCGAAAGCAAAATTTTTGTAATATACGTTATGCAAAACTCGAAACCGTTAGTTGGTTGTACATGTTCTATTGTGCTACTACTGTTCGCTGAATCGTGCTGATTGTTGCTTTTGTAATCGACGTGACGCTGCTGCATTGCGTACTTCCAACGCAATGCCCATATTATCCAGGCTATCGTGATATCAAGGGTGACCCTAATGCACTTAAATTTCTCTGGGTCGGTCCCAAGAATCTACGGAGCTTAGCAAGGCACAAGAGCGCTTAACAGGATGTGATCTGATCCTGCCGGACGGGTAGACATGTAGACCAGGTGGTACTACCTTTGAGGTCCCCAAAGACGTTGGATCCGTCACCTGCTCACAGGCCAAAGAGACCAGAGCGCTATTCCCTTTTCACGTTCCATCTGGAAGTGTCGTTTTCGAACGCGATTGATTTATTTAGCCGGTGGCCCCCACTAGGGTCCGACAATCCCTAGACGTTTACCGTATCGGTTCGGTGGAAATTTTCTCATCAACGGGAGTCCTTGGGGAAGTTTCGCGTCACATGAGTCGTACTCATCCAAATTTAGCTTGTGATCCGTAAGCCACGCTAATCCTTGCGACCGGTTGACGTCAAGCCCGAACGCAGGTTGTCGACTGGGGCGACAAGTTGGAACCCCGTCAATACGTATAGCTACATTGGGCATCAAAAGGCGGTAACACCATGAATTACTCAAATCAGTATTTATTGACAAGCACATCTTACATTTACACACTACGGAGGGCAAAAGTTATTACAACAAAGTACTAATACAATTAGGCAATATTTATTCCAACCGTAGGCGTGTACATTACTACTATCTAGCAGGGACAGGGTTATGATAGTGTCGGAGCCTTCGTCCTCCTAATCTCTAAACTCTCATAGCCGTATCGGTCAATTCGACTATGTCAGCTCCGTCGAGTCCCCAGGCTTCGGCTGCACTTACCTAACTCTACATGGGTCAAGGATAACGACAAAAACTATATAACTATTTAATTAACGGGGCTAACAGTGAACGATGCACAGCTATCGAGGCGCCAGGGAATAACTGCTCGCTCAATACTAGTGGTAGAACTCCGTCTCGTCGGTTCAGGTAAGCGAAGGACGGCTAAACGGGGAATAGGATTATTAATATACTCATTATTAGACACATGCTCGGACGAGGGACGATAAGTACGCTTCGAGGGGAAAGGTGACAGCTTGAATTTGCTCATCATAATTTACATCTAATCAATTGTTATGATACACTGTACGGATTGATTATATAGTATGATGATACAAGGATTATACAATAGGTAACAAGTCATCGATTGCAATTGAACAATTTACATAGATATGCATATGTAATTGATCGATGTGACGCTGATGCACTGCGCACTTCCAAAACGCAATGCCCATACGACCCCGGCCCAATGAATTCATTTTCCTTTCGCGGCTCGGTCCCAAGAAGCTACGGAGTTTAGGAGCACTTCACGGGATGTGTTCTGATCCTGCGAAATGGGTAGCACACTAGGGAGGTTGGCTCCGTGAAATGCTCACAGGCCAAAGAGACCATACCACTATTCCCATCAGTTTCACCTGGAAGTGTTAAATTTTTACGTGTTTTACTTGCCGGATCGATTAGCTTATTTAGCCAGTAACCCCCACTAGAGTCCGACAAATCCCTAGACTTTTAACGTCGGATCGCGTGTTTGTTCAACGGAAGTACCTTTCTTAGACGACGACAGCTGCGCTTACCTTTAACGGAAGAAAAAGTCGATGCGACGAGCAGTCATCTGCTGACTAACGGCTCGCTCGGAACGAGGGCAACTTCAGTTAATTCGGTTCAAGTTAGCGAAAGGGCGGCTAAACAGATGTGAAATTATTGGGCGTGGACCTAGGCGTAGACACCACAGGGAAGCGGAAAGAGAAAACGGATTCGATTTAGTTCATCCTAAACTAAGGCGTATTCTAATCAGACGCCATGGTACAAGATATGAATCGATACGACGGCAAAGACAAAATAGGGTATTATACAACACGATACAGCGAACCAATGAATATATTTGAACAAATTGCATGGATACATACTAGTCAAACAGGGTACATACATACAGATCAGGGAATAACCGGAACCGAAATTTACCGGATCGGAATCAGCAACCGGAATCAGAAGCTGGTCTTTGAAACTTATTTATAGTAAAACATTTGAAGAAAGAAATGAATGTACAGTGGATTTAACATGTATTAAAAAACTTTTACATTAAACTTAATGTATTACGATGGCATTATTGTTTCTCTGGAAGTTTAAAGAGACTGAGGAAGCTAATAATATTTATTTATCGATCAATATGTCGGTTTTTGGACACCGAGAGCAAAAATGCCTTTCACTAGACACACTTGCTGTATACTGCGTCAAATTGAATGTGCATACAACGCATGGAGCGTAGAATAAACACTTTCGCTCCGTCTTCAGTCACCTCCTTTTACTACACATACGTTTGTTACATGTTGCTCTGTAGGAAACTTGAAATTGGTTTACATGGTTTTAAGAGAAAATAATACAAGATAATTTTCTGATCAGTGGGCAGATACACTGTTTAGGCTAGCGTTGGGCAACCACTGCTCGTCAGTTAGATGATAATGATGACAACTTTCTAATCAGAATGCTATAAATCAGACAAACTGTGATACTGCTCGCACAGTTTCAATAAATACAGTTCATTGCTAGGAACTTAGTTTCTAGATGTGTTGCAGATAACGTTATCTTGTAAAGTAAACTAATTTTGGAGAGTTTACAAACGCATTGTCTGATGCTTGATGCAATTTATTTTAGCTAAGCTTTCGCTAATCTTCTATGTAATCCATACCCTGTTACCGAGTTGGACCGGTTAAATTCGAACATAAAACCGCAGGCTTCTGAATGAGTAAAATATACATGTGCTACAAACATCGACCTGGCTTTGTTTTGTTAACGAAGTCCAGCAAGGTTAAGATAAAAATTCCAGGGAATAACCGGAATCGGAACCAGCAACCGGAACCGTCCATTTAAACCGGATACGGAACCGGAACTTGGTCTTCGAAATTTATATATAGTAAAACAGATGAAGAAAGAAATCAAGGTATAGTGGATTTAAAATGTATTAAAAATAACTTTTACATTAAACTTAATGTATTGCGATGGTATTATTGCCTTTCTGAAACTTTAAAGAGACTGAGGAAACTAATAATGTTTATTTATCAAATATGTCGATTTTTGGACACCCAGAGCAAAAAATGCCTTCCACTATACACCATTGCGTATACTGCGTCAAATCGAATATGCTTACAAAGCTTGGAGCGTAGAATACACACTTTCGCTCTGTCTCCAGTCGCCTTCCTTTACTACACATACGTTTGTTACATGTTCTTCTGTAGGAAACGTGAAAATATTGGTTTATATGATTCTAACAGAAAATAATAGATAGAAGGTAATTTTCTGATCAGTGGCCAGGGACACTGTTTAGGCTAGTGCCCGTAAGTTTTGCGCTAAGTTTTACGTACGTAACGTAGTTTACTTCAATTTAGACCGATTTACCAAGTTTACAAGCGCATTGGAGGGTTCTTGAAGCAATTTATGTTAGCCAACCATACCCTAAGTACTTCTGCGTAAGCCATACTCAATTACCGAGTTAGACCGGTTTAATTGAAACGTACCCCACAGACTTCTAGATGTGTAAAATAGCTGCTACAAGCATCGACGTGGCTTTGATTTGTTAACAAACTCGTGCAGGTTATTATGAAAAATTCCAACTGAAATTATGTGCCCTACTTACGTTTCAAACGTCAAATTGCTGAGTTAATCTTTTCTTTTGCTTGCTTGTATTGGAACTTGATCATTGTATGTTTATTACATATGTTTGGACCACACATGAAGCAAAAATGTGGAAAATTTCAAACAAAATTTTTAAACCGGAATTCCGGTTCCGGTATGGTTTTTGCCCTTTGCCGGAACCGGAACTGGAACAAGAATTCCGGTTACTCCCTGATACAGATATATACGATCGAGGTCTAGAGGGTACGAATCCTACTTGGTGAGACGCAACATGATCACGCGTACGTATAGCAATGGGTAGGTAAGTAAATTTCTTCTCGAAAGTCATAAGGAATTCACGACAATATGTCCTATGCGCCTGTAAAATTATTCTGAAACTTGCCAGGTGGCAATGTTTCACTGCCCTGGTCAATCAAGCAGGGTAGTTTTGAACGACACCTAGTGTCGGCGATCACTTTTACATTTAGAGCTCTATCTCGAACTTATCCGATGGCCATTTAATCAGGACTTACTATACGTAGTATGATTGTCTAAACGTGCCAAGCACGGCAAAAGTACTAATGAACAGTGATGTTGTTACCGATTTTGAGGAAGGACAGGCAAAAACGAGTATGACTGGCGAAACGGACCAGGTATGGGAAAAGTACTAATGAACAGTGATGTTGTTACCGATTTTCCGGAAGGACAGGTAAAAATGACGTGGATTTGACGTTCACTAATCATCAATGTTTTGAGCGGAGAACGCGACTGTATCCGCGTTTGGCAACCTCATCCACGTTCAGCGAAGGTACAAATTGAAGATATGAGATACATATTTAGATATATTTGAGGCTTAAATCTCGACTCATTTGTGTCCTAAGATACTTGGTGGACTGCCGTTTTAGTGTCTACACTCGTGAACCATGGTAGGCTTGGAGCGGTCATGGCAAGGTGTTCATAATTCATCCAAGTGGTCCGGGAAGAAAAATATTGGGACCGAATTTTCTAACTCTTGGGGATTTTCTTAAAGATAAACTCTCCAAGCAATATCTACGCTATTGTGTATATAAAATTAACTTATCAACAGTGGCGAAAATAATATTTCGTTTTAGCAGCAAAATTTTGTGTTACTTTGCACAATTTTTTAAAGCGCTGCATTGAGCCGGATCCAGGGAAAAATGCTAAATTGTTAATTTTCGGTTTCAATTTGGGTTTGCCAAAGCGATTTGACAGAACGATTTTCTGCATCCTCAATGAAAAATTACGACAAAACCTAAGTGATAAAGGAAAAGGTCCTATACTATAAAATTTGTACTTAGCGGTTCGGGTACTCGGTGGTCCTACTGTCGGTTCGCTGGTCGATCGTCAAATGTACTGTAGTAGCGTGGCCTATATTTCTTTCTCGATAAACCACTTTAGCGTCAATCCAGGTATTTCATTAGGAAAGAGGAAAAAGAAAACAATTTGAGAACGGCATACAGTTATATTCCATTCCAGATTTACCAATTGATTTCTCTTTTTACAACGGCATAAGTTTGGAGGCATTGCCTCGACCCTGTTGTTTTCAGTATCGACAAGGTTGTGGAAGCACAACTCGGTGCTCAAGCAACTTGATCTATGATAATGCGCTATCGGTCATAAGGTTCACTTCGAATCCTAAAGTTCACAAGTGTACTATATATAAATTTGGCGGTCCGGCGCGGAGACGCTATATACAGGTCGTCCTAAATTGTTTGATTTATTAGTTCGGCCTATGTGTGATTGCTTAAACGTGTGATTGAAATTCCTAATTAAAATCCTCTGTCTAAAACGAGGCATACTACAGTTGAGCTCGCAAGTGGACCGTTGCTGATGCAATAAGCCACTCTGGGGCTGTCTCCATGTTAATGTTAAAATGCTTAACCTACTTAATTAACTCTTAACGATTTGGATGTCCTAACTAGATTGCTCGAAGTGGAATCACTACGGATTTAAATCGATCATCATCGCTACAAAGCGATGGTACTAGTGTGATTGGGGCACTAGGTGCCATTTGTGGTGATCCTTCAAACAGGCTTTTCTCCATTAATTTGCTCCGTACAAATTGTATATTTATATCATACAAATGTAGGCCTTTCTTGGTGTCAACTTTAGCGCATGGGGGCAGGAAATAAAGTTTTACTCAGCAAGTTAAAAATCAATTTAAAGCTCAACCCTAAGGTAGCAATGCCTTATGGGCCATCGACATGGACCTTAAAGTGCGTAACTTTTCGTGCCTTCAAAGTCAGATAGGCTCGAGACAAGAGCTTTACTTGCTCTAAAATTTACCTAACGTTCTCAACGATGTCTACCTAACAGGATCCGGACGGATCCGTCAACGCCGAATCCGGTGGTCGTTAGACCGTAGCAAGTTTTTTTATCAAATTTAGGCCGGTTTTCACTCCACATTTACCCGTTTCTCGGTCTTAACCGAGGTACCTAGTCTAACTTATAAAATTAGTAGGGCAAACCCAAAATTCGAATTGACGATTTTGCCAGCCTTTCTCTGTGAAAATTTACAGAGGCTGGATTTGACCTAAATCTTCGATCGATTTGCGATGTCGCTAGATTTTTATACACAAAAATGCTGCCACTGCCATCAAATTTTCCAACTCTGGTAAATTTGATGTTTCTTTTGAACCGGCAGCGTATCGGAGTTTCGACACTCCGATAGCATCTTGATGTCAAATATACACAGAGGAAAGGAAACCAAAACTGAAATATACGGAAAAAACTATAGCAAAGTTAATCCGAAACCTGACATATTAATCAGCCTATACTGGTCAGAAATATATGAAACTTGTGTAAATAACCTGAGCGGTTTTTGCGCTGCTCGGATTTAATTTATTAACATTTTTGAACGGGCTATGGCTTTGCCGGGCTCAATAGCGCAAATGGAAGACCTAACAGGCCCCTATTTGCACAATAAAAATCGTCACAATTTGGGGAAGGAATTTTAAGTTATAGACGATTGAAATTTAGGGTGGGACAAGCCCCTTTTTGGATCACCGGGCGAACGATCCCGGTCGAGTTTGCTCGACCTTAAGGTCACATTTAACGTAGCAAAATTTAAGCGAAATTCCTGGAGGGAATTTCAAAATATATCAAATTTGAGCTCAAGGTGGGGGCGGCCCGCTTTCGTGTCATCGGACGTATGGATCCGATTAGATATCTATTGATTTTATAATCGCATTTAATAAATCGAATCCTTACTTAGGATCTGGTAAATTTCCAAACAAAATTCCTGGAGTAAATTTTGAGTTACGTTAAATTCTCACTCAAAGCAGGCTGTCCCACTCTGAAGCCGATAGATTAACATACCCGATTGGAGGTCGATTAAATTTATGGTTTTATTCAAACGCTCGTGTACGTACCACTATCCTGAGAAAATCTCTGCAAAAATCTGGAGGGAATTTTGCGACAGGTAAATTGACCTGCCCCGGGTTCCTAATAATAAGTGTACAAAGTGTTGCTTCACAACTAATTAAGCTCCACATGAGTTACATCCTGGATAGAACTGTCTCTCAAAGTTTGCAGGACATTGCTTCAGAACCGCGTGAAATCGACATAAATAAAATCATGAATAAAATTGCCTAAACAAACTCGAAATCGAAAGGTTGGCTAAGGATGGTACGTTCGGTTTTAAATAAATATATACATGTATATCATGAAAAGTTTTATTTTACATCGATCGGTTTATACTATTGCAATAATTCGTAACTCGAGAGATTATGTAAAATATCCTCGTCGCAAGTCCCGCGATTTGTTTTGCCTAACTGATGACCGAAGGAGGTTCAGAATGACCTCAGCTAGAATACCAAATTAATTTTTCAATCACTCCGGAACATGGGTCTGAGCTACAAGCTAGGACGGGCAAGACTAATATGCAAAGACAGTACGGGTACAATACTAAAGGCTAAAGGCTGATACTAAAGGCTCGGCTATGTGCTTACGCATCGTTCCTTCCTATCAGACGTCAACGATGCTCCAACACGGGTACAATGCTACTCCTTGACGCGGCCTCCCGGCCAACACATCCTTTGATCCAATTAATCAGCACGTCCATCGGAAGTCCATTCGAAAATCCAAAATTACAAGAGCAAAAGTCAAAATCACTGTACATAAACACTGCTAATATGAAGCATCAGAGCCGATCTGTAACACCGACCAAAAACTGTTCTGCCGAAATCAGACTAAACTTGCTAATTCAGTCGGGACAGCTAATCCCGACTGCTTTTTCAGTCTCCAACCAATCGGAGACAATGTAATTCAAACTGGAATCTCAGCAATTTCTGCTATAAACCGATAAGCTCTTCATTTGGGGACTACTACCGTAAACCGCTCGCGGTCCCATTCCAAAGAAAGTTCGGACGTCCATTAAAGAAGATTTATAGGGTCATTAAAGCTTAATAGCTTGGCTTGGGGGCGCCAACTTTTGGCAAACTTTTAACCTAAAAGTCCTTCGTCAGGAATTTTGCGACGAAATGCCCTACTTTCGAAGAGGAATTTGATCCATAACCGTCCACAGGTCAAATTTCGCTCTTATTAGCAAAATTCGGTGCCAATTTAATCCAAATTTAATACTTAAATTAGCAAAAAATTTAAGTCAGCAATAACTTAATATTTGTTTGATCGATACATCAACATAAATCGCCCATAATAAGTATGGCGAAAATCGAACTTTTCTCCTGAGTTTCCAGAATTTTCCAATAACTTACATATGTGTATGGGCTCTCCAAATTAGGGGGTGGGGGCCCAGGCACTGTTTGGTTCCCCCTGGTTCAAAACAGGGGCCCCCGGTTCGTGCCCCCTGGAAAAATTCTGGGCTCCCACAGGTTCATTGCCTCTTGGAAAATTTTTTCCAATCAGTCCAAAGTATATAAAATTTGATCAAAATTTGTCCTAAAATGCCGTTCTGAAGCCAAAAATTTCTCAAATTTTGCCAAAATTTGCTTCGAAATCGCTTTTTCTGTCCATCAAAAGCGTTTTGGCAGTGTTTCAGACAAGATTTTTTAACAATTTTTTCTTTGCAAAATGCCCCCTGGCAAAATCGGGCTCCCGGTTCGGAACCAGGGGGCCCCTGGTTCATGCCCTATGGCAAAATTCTCAGCGAATGGAGAGCACAGATAACTCCATATATTAATTATATTAGTTTATAATTCAAATTTTCAAAATTTATATTAAATTTATAATTTAACTTATATTTAGTTTATATATTTACTATATATATCAGGGAGTAACTGGAATTCCGGTTTCGACGAAAATCGTGTTCATGTTGGGGTTCCGGCAAAGGGCAAAACCACACCGGAACCGGAATTCTGGTTTAAAACTTTTGTTTGAAATTTTTCCACGTTTTTCCTTCATCCGTGGCCCAAACATATGTAATATATCTACAGTGCTCAAGTTCCAATGCAACCAAACAAAAGAAAAGATTAACTCAGCAATTTTCCGCGTGAAACGTAAATAGGGCACATAATTTAAGTAGGAATTTTATATCTTAACCTGCAGGAGTTTAACAAAACTAAGCCAGGCTGATGCTTGTAGCAGCTATTTACCACATTCAGAAATCTGAGGAGTATATTAGAATTAAATCGGTTCAACTCAGTAACAGAGTAAGGATTACGTAGAACTACTTAATGTATGCTTGGCTAACATAAATTGAGTCACGCACCAGCCAGTGCGCTTGTAAACTTTGTAAATCAGTCTACATTGAAGTAAACTAACGTTTTCAGCAACGCAGCCAGAAACGGCTTTCTTGGCAATGAACTGTATTTTTTGAACTGTGCGAGCAGTATCACAATTTCTCATTTATAGCATTCTGATTAGAAAGTTATCATTATGATCTAACTGACGGGCACTGTTGGTACAACGCTAGCCTAAAGAGTGTCTCTGATCACTGATCAGAAAATTACCTTCTATTATTTTATCTTAGAACCATATACACCAATAATTTCAAGTTTCCTACCGAAAAACATGTAACAAACGTATGTGTAGTAAATGGAGGCGACTGGAGAGAGAGCGAAACTGTTTATTCTACACTCCGCGAGTTGTAAGCATATACAATTTGACGCAGTATACGCAAGGATGTATAGTGGAAGCCATTTTTTGCTCTGGGGGTCCAAAAATTGACATATTGCGGTTCCGGTTCCGGTAAATATCGGTTCCGGTTATTCCGGTTCCGGTTTCGAGACAATTATATATCAGGGAATAACCGGAACCGAAATTTACCGGAACCAGAACAGTCCATTTAAACCGGATCCGGAACCAGAACCTGGTCATCGAAACTTATATATAAGTAGATGAAAAAAGCTGCTTTTGAGCCCTCCGCCCGAAGCGGAGGATATCTAGGTCAAATGCGGGGATAGTCTTTGTGGGGTGATTAATGAGCGGGGGTTATGTAGGTCAAATGCGGGGGTACGGGGATATTATTAGGGTCAATTAGGGGATATTATTTGGGGTGGGATGTGTATTATATGGTTGATTAATTATGTCAGCGGAGGAAATTGTAATCAACATGCAAATTCCATGTCGGCGGGGCACTTTCTGAGTTACAATACCTCCCCGCATGTATGTTACTTTACGCGTTCACATTACCTATCGACCCAGATACCACTTGTACTACCCAGAGATCCTTTATAAAAATACCATCTTTCTCCCTCCATTTTTATAACTTATCTCGTGTTCTCAACAACTCAAGTTATTTTTTCGCTGTCACGTATATCAATGGCATTTCAATCTTCAATCACAAATTTCTGCAAACCAGCAGAACTATTCGACTACGACGATGAGATCCAAATCGTGGGTCCGACAACGTCAGTTACTACTATGGGTCTCAGTTCCGTTGGCAACTCGCGAGACCTGCTGGATGACGCAGGTCCTTTGATCGTCTCAGGCAACAACAATCCTGCTGTTCACGATGCAGTCGAGGATCAAATGGATCGCGACCTTGACGAAGTGGACGATACCCGATGACTCGCTGATCTGGTTTACGACCAGATCGATTTCGATAACGTGGAGGATCTAGACCTCGTGATGGAAAACGAGTTCTGGACAGCACTAAAGGCGATCATCTACATCGACATCCTGCGCGTGCAACAACTGGTTTGGAACCGTTATTCCGATCGTCTGCGCTTACCGCAACAGCGAAAGATGGACGAGCATGCTAAACGGGTGCTGGAGAAGCTCGGCACTCAATACACCGATGAGTGCGATCCGTGCTACTACGAGGAACCCGGTCAACGTTTACACCAAGAGGCTGGTGGTTGCATGCATTCATCTCGATACTGCAAGCGTGACGTTATGGACGCTTGTACACTGCTCAACATTAATTACACGAACCAGCTGTACACCTGCGTGAAAGATAAACTGTCTGAATCATGCGAAAGATATTGAACTGCACATATAAATTGTACAACAGCCATATGTGTATTGCTTCGGTATATTTTGTTTGTTTTGTGCATGTACCATGATATATAAATATATATTCATATAAACATGTAAATAAAAGTTATACCGTTTAGCCTTATATTTTCACAGGCATGACTTACTTACATGACTCTCGCGTAAGATGGATTTACCTATGACATTGCCTATTGTGATGATACGACTCCAGTTAGCAGCACAACAGTCGGAAATGCATGTATAATGAGTTCAACGCTACTTTATGGAGGCTGAACATGTTGACTGATGTCCAACAATTAATCACAATCGGTTGGTGGTCCTTGTTGCGTTAAAGAATTGTCTTATGCTTCTTCATTTGACATGCACCACATGTGTCCTCTATAGGCTTTATCGAAAACTGGGACATACTAGTCATGCATAGTACAAGAATTTTACATGATTAGTATGCTCCAGCTACTATTCTTAGGTACGCTTGTCCCTATACGTTGCCAACACTGTTGAAGTATCAAATTTACCAGTGTTACAACTGGCTAATCTTTTTTTCTTTATTTTCTAAAAACATTTATATTACAAAACATAAAAAGCAATTACACACGGTTTCTAAGCTCATACTTTCTCTTTCTCGCGTAAACAGCATGTGAATATACAAAAGCTGTTATGATAATATTACCTACCGTAATGACACAAAGTATATTAGCCGGTTTATTGTCCCAACCCCTGTAACCAATAACTTTATCGAACATTTTAAAGTATTCCGTCCGGTTGTCACATCTTATGAAACGGTCATCACTATTTCTTATAGTTTCATATATATGTTTTTATAGTCATCGATAAGAACAGAGTTTCCTACGATACAATTTCCAACGTGATTTTCTATTAAATGATGACTTAACATGAACCCTGACATTTCTAATTTCTATGAACGTTCAAAACAAGAATGAAGACTGACAAACAACAGGTTTTTTAAAATGCCTATCTCATGAGAGCACTCCTGACCTACACTGATTTAAATAACTTTACAAGTACTTTACAATGTGTTGTGTACAACTGAGGAGATTTACACGATAATTTATACATAGATTCCTCAAAAGTTTTTCCCCTTTTCCTTTCCTTCGTGATAAATTTAACTGCTGTTAGCAACGTTTGTCGTAGGTGTAGTACGTGAAATAATTCATCTTCACATTGAGAGCGCCCGTCAATAAATTCACCAGTCGATTGACACTCCTTTTGAAATTCTATTACCTTTGATTGCCAAAAAACAATCTCCTCTTGAAGGCATTCATTGTGTACATAATCGACAATGTCATAGTGAGTCTTTGCTTGTCTGTTACCCATGACACCACTATTTTGTGTGAAATTGAAATCAACTACTGAAACGCTTCGAGGATTTTGACGTTTATATATCTTTCTTAAAGGACTCGCGAAAAATCAAACTGCGCTAATTTTGACATGAATTGCGATCCAGTGTTACAGTTATAGAAGGTAAAACCTCGATATATTCCTGCAGCACGAATAAACATAGTGCCATGTTTGTAGTTCATTAGTAGCTTCAAAAATACGTATTCAATAACGTCATACAAATAAACAACCTGTTTCCCCCACGTCACATTTGCTGGTGGTTGTAAACGGACATTGAAATGTAGGTTTGATGACGTTTTGTTGATCCATTGAATGTCGTACACACTTATTGCATTAAACTTTACTTGTGAAGCATTCGACCAATTTTCAAAACACGAAATTTTTTGGTCCGTAATACCAGTGATTAATAATATAACACCTTCAACAACAACTAATGCAGCCAACAGTACAAGACAAAGTATGGTTCGGTTAAATTTCAATGTAGTCACCGGTTTATTGGTCATGTTTGCTCTATGAATCGATACCTTTTTAAGCATGTTTAATGAAAATACATTTAAACCATTTAAGCATATTTGTTCCAAACAACATCATGATTTGAGTCAATTCGAAGTTCAGCAGGAAATTCACCCATAGCAAAGATAACTATTGCCTTACTGAGTTCGCTCGAGAAGTCTATACATAATCGGAGTTGTCCATTCTCTGGATTGCTTAGATAGTTACAATCACTGCTATGGTCTCGACTCAAATCAATGCAAAATATTTGATATCCAGCACCTGGTTTAAATGCTGTTGGGTTTAAACCCAAGTTATCGTTTTTGTAATTCAACGCTTGCAGAGTAAAATAATACCACCGTAATGCACTAGAGCTTTTACAAGGTACGGTGATATTACATGGATAGCGATCATCATTCATAAATACAGTGAAATGATCCATATCCGGAAGGGAAAAGTCAAACAAATTTTTCTTTGCCGAACCTCCATAAGCTTCCTGTAGAATGGACCATATGTATATCCTACGAGGTAGATTTCCTTCAAAAATTGTCCAGTCTACGTTTTGTAACCCTTTATTTACAGATAGGGTATGTATTTTATACCTGATTCCGAAATAATTTGCTCCCGTGGTACTTAAGAGTCGAGATTGGTGTTCTAGTGCCTGTTTTGTTAACTTTACTTTAGAAACGTAAAGTTTGAACTCATTTATTCGAATTTGATATTCCGATTTGCCATCGTGTAAAAGCACTAGATTTGTTGGACTCCTAACAAATTCTAATTCCATACGGGTTTTCGGTGGTAAATACTTTGGGTTTATGTGTGAATCTGTTACAACTGGGAAGTATAGTTCACACTTCTGAGACATCATAATGTTTGTGTTCCTTCGTACACCTGGAGAATTATCAGCTGTTATTTCGTTAAACAAGTAAGGTGCATCGTCATCATATATTGCACCGGTGAGATACTGTTTTCGAAAATCAGCGCTGGTGTGCAGGTGATAAAGTACGTATGTCATCCACGGGTAATGTTTTTGATTGAATGTTATAGGTTCACCATTAAGCTTCATTTCGATAGCAGAAAATAATGAATACCCGAACAGATTGCAAGGTATTATTAATTTGTCAGCAGGTACATTTTTTCCGTCTGATTGTAGTACTTGTATCTCAAGGTAAGCATAAATTTGAGATAAATCTATTAAATCATAAGCACTTTCGCTTATTTTAAATCTCAGTATATCATCAACGTCGGAACTAGGTAATGTGGTTTCACACGCTACTTCAATAAGTTGATTTGAAACAACAGATTCCTGTGTAGGATAGACGCCTTTTTCCCAGTTTAATTTTTCAAGCCCACACGTTTGCGCCATTTTTTCTGTCGTTTGACAAGTTTTCGTCTCCTTTTAAGAGTTTTGGGTTTTCTGGAAGTTATTTTACGTTTTCGAACAACTGGTTTATTTTTTCGTCTGATAACCTGAACACGTCTTGAAACTGTCACGTTCTGCAGTTTAGGTGAATTGAAACAAAGTGGAGTAGACATTTTATAAAAGTGTAAGATTAACAACAATGCAAGTCTTTTTAAGCATTTATGTGAACCACAACCGCAACAATAGTTCTGATTGTTTAAAGAATCTAACAGGTTTGAAATCTGCATCTACCACTTGGAACTGGAACGTTTTCTGCAGGGTGTTGTTTAGTTGTAGATATACAGTATTATTGCAATTTTCTGAGATGACATGTAGTATAGGTTTATATTTTCCGTTAAAAAGTCTCTCTTTTACAAATGAACATAAGATAAAGAGAGGTTTATTATGAGACAAATTCAAGGGTTTTGCACCAATGTGTCTTCCATTTTTAAAATGTGAGCCTTGGAAGCCAAACAGAGCTTTGAGTTCTTCTGACAATTTTATTTCTGCATCGTCCAAACAATAAATATTTATTTTGTCACATGTAGGGTCTACACTAAACGTAATTTTTGAAGAAAATCTGTTTAAAAATTCAAGCAACGTCTCAATGTCATAATAACCATCTTCCAACGTAAAAGTTTTCCATGATTTTGCCTCTAGGTATTCCACGGTGTTTTTGTTCAAATTTATATACTTTTTTGGTATTTTTGCTTCCAACACGCGAACATTAGTAGCGCAAAATTATGTCGGAAATTCAACTGTTGCATTTTCCAAACTACAAATTATCACAACCTCCATGTTTATTATTAGATCACACATGGTTATAAAAGCTTTTAAGCATACTATGTACAATAGACACATAATTATAATAGCTTTCAATACTACCACAACCCGTAATCACTACTTTTCCTGTTCTAAATATCAGTGTAGCACATTTATCAAGTTTTAGGATAACCGCGTTATGTAATTCAGGTTCGTACATAACTCGGAAAGTACGTTTCAATTCATTATACAGATTGCCTAAATTTAGTTTCTGTCCAGTGTGTAAAAGTCCAACTACATTTTTAACAGTAAAGCTAAACCGTGCTAAACAGTTATAATTTAATTTGAAAAGATTTTCCCGAACCTGATTCAATATTGCAAAAGCCTCATTTTCTGACCGGACACCAACCAAAACAATTTTGCCATTCGAAAATAACAAAACAGTACCTCGTGGTTTGAATTTCCAGATTCCCCCGCTAAACGTTTTTGGGTTATAGTTAAAATTATCAATGTTATATGATAAATATAGCAAGTCTATAGTACAACCTGTATTAGATAATATTGTCATATTCGTTATAAGCACTTGGGTTCGTCCCGGAGTTCCATCCACAGTTGCCCCAACATATTTTGCCCTGTCCATTGTCTAATGTCACGACTCGCTGGATCATATATACTCTTGCCTATACCCCAATAGTTATCCCACTCTGATGCTTCTGCTATTAAAGCTTTTTCAGTCCCAATAAGAGCTGCTCTTACGTGTGGTAGTTGTTGGAATTTTGCTTTTAGACCAACCTTCATGATGGATACAGCATTGCCGTGTTGTATCCACTGATTTTCATCAAAGTTTATAATATCTCGACCAATTTTCTTCTGTTGTGACGGTTTATAAGTATTCATGATAGCGTTGTAAGAAGCGTCATCATTGAAATAGCGAGCTTTCTCGCTCTGATACCACTGTTCTACGCAGTTGTACTTGACTCCATTTACAAAAATTTTACCAACGTTAAAATTGCTGAATACACTCCACCCTGAACGAAAAAGTACGAGTGGTGTATTGTCAACAGAGGTGCAGTATTTTGTATGCTCCATTGCAATCAAAACATTAAAATGAATTTGGGTTCTAGCGGCGAGACTTTATATAGCTTTTCACAACGCACGATGATTGGTTAGTTAGCTAGTATATACTTTCCCATGATGACGTCATTTTGTCTTTTCTCCCCCGCCCAAACGCCGACCTTGGTACACCTGAGAGCAGTGTCTCAAACTTTTCAGAATCTAAAGGTCGTGGAGGTGAAAAGTTGATATCAGACACAAAGTATTTAATAAGATCAAAAATATTTGATCCAATGGTTTTATCCGGATAGATAATTTGATTATTTTCATTGAGGTTTAAATTTTTAACACTATTAAGCATTAACTTCGCTTTATTTCGCAAATTTTTGGGAAACATTAAAGATAGGTCATTTTTGTGCTCATGTTGGTCGTACACAGAAACTTCATTTTTTATTGGTGTATGGGTTTTATCTCGTAGCCCACCATTTCGCATTACATCAAGCCAACTTACGGGAACTACAGCCATTTTACGTGCCATAATATTTGATGAAATAGCTGGTTAAATATTTCACAAGTTTCGGTTTCAATATTTTTCTTTTCTCAAAAGCTCTTGTTTTCTTATTTGCGAGCTTTTTAAGAATTTTTCTACGCGCCTTTGCCCTCGCTAGCGCGTTGTGTGCAATTTCAGAAAACGCTCGTACAAGTGAATCTGGAGCAACCTTTACAACCGCTGTCACAATTCTTGAGGATGCTTCGTTCAAAAACTTTAAAGAAATTTTATGTTTTTCCATATGTTGCGACATGTTATTCCTACATCTATCAAAATATAGTTCTTTTTAAGCATATACATACATCTGATCATCATCGGGAAATATATTTTGTCGAACCCTTAGAATATTTTCTGTGTTTGCCTTCAAATCTAGGAAAAGATATCCATATGGTGTCTTTGTAGCTTGTTCAAAAGCGCTCACGAGAAATTGCGGTTTTGAGGGCCACATTTGTCTCCCAAGGGTAAAAATCATAGTCTGATCTCTAAAATTTGGAAAAAGCACCATATACTGTGCATTCCGTGTAATGGTTCGCATGTATTTACCTTGATGATACAAATTTTGGGTGACAAAAATTGTACTTAGTTTATTGTGTCGCATTTTCGAAAATGCAGCAGCCAATTTTTTATCATTTGATGCTTCTAGCATTAGGTCATCTAAGATGAGGATAGTATTATCTGTGTTTGATTGTGGAAAGTCTGAAGGAAGACCTTCATAAAGCTCTAGATTGGGTATTTCAGCAGCAAGTTTCTGATATATATCTTGGAATATACTATAACAAAACAAAATCTTGCTCACGGTTTGATCGAAAAGATTATGTTTCAACAAGCGAGCAATCCATTCAGTTTTTCCACACCCAGTTTGACCGCTTACAACGCATGTGAACGGTATCTCCAAAGGTAATAATACTTTATCATTATAGGAATCACAAGCTTTAACATCAATTTGAGACATGGTTTTTTGTTTATTTCTACATTTCTTCTTATGTCGGTGCAAATGCTGACGAGAAGAGTAAACACGATCACAGTTTTGACATACATGATCCATGGTTAATTTGAAAAGTGCTCAGATCTTTTTAAGAATTTTGCAGGTATTTCATACTCCCCATTTACTACCTCACAGCTGCGCTGTAGCTTTATGGGTACACTGTACCCCAAATTGTAGCCCTCTACGTACGGTATACTCAGAAATATGTAGATTTATGGGTACACTGTACCCCAAATTGTAGCCCTCTACGTACGGTATACTCAGAAATATGTACCCCTATGGGTACTTTGTGCTTCAAAAATTGCAGCTTCATGGGTACGCTGTAGCCCAAATTTGTACGTCTGTGGGTACGCAGTATTCCTATAGTGGTTTAAGATCCTTTTCATGTACCCATGAGTTCATTGAGCTAGGATACCCCAACCATTTAACCAGATATTCCGTTCCATGTCTAGTCTTGCGTTTTTGTAAAACTTTTTCAATCTTATACATATCATCAATAACTTTAACATTTTGCAGTTCGGGACCATAGAATTTACCAAGAATCACTTCTTTATTAGCATCAACAATTTCATACACAGGTGGATCAAAAGGAAATTGGTTATTAACAGTAAAAACTTCACGCGACCATAATTGATTAAATCCACGTTCAAATGGTAACCTTTCTTTCGAAATTCTCACTACATCACCAATTTTAAATTTATATCGAACATCAATATCCACTGCAGGGAACAACTTTTCTCTTATTAAATGTTCATTTTGATTAGTGACATTTGCCGGGACAAAACCATACCTGTTTTCTGTGTTATTATAGCTTGAAACTATATGCTGGAGGTGATCAATATATCGTCGGGAATTTCGAGCGGTTAAAAATTTGAAAATTTTTGCTTTAACTGTACGTATGAAGCGTTCTGCTATACTAGCTTTCGTTTCTTTGTTTTTCGTGGTATAAATATTTATACCTTTATCTCTACAATAATCATACACAAGACTATTGACAAATTCTTTCCCGTTATCTGTTTGAAAATTTTTCGGCAGTGAAATTTCAAAGACAGACTTTAAACCAGCCAGAATGACGGGTGAAGTTTTATTTTTAACCGGAACAATCCAAGCAAATTTCGAGAAACACTCAATAACAACAAGCAAATACTTAAATCCATCATTATAAGATGATAAGCTGGACATATCTGCTAAGTCTGCTTGAAATAGATCACCCAAACCCTTGACAACAGTACGGCGACGCTTAAACCTAACCCTTCGTGGTTTATGTAAAGTATAAGTTTCCTGGCCTCTTAGCCATTCTTGAATATCTTT
>JASANE010000120.1:0-14587 GCA_030248225.1 Trileptium ribeirensis | reverse complement strand
TTTATTAAAGTTTTCACTATACTTCTGTCAACTTACTTATGTCAACGTACGAATTTGTTTTGTCACCTTAAAATCGCCAACTCCCGCTTGTAGTCTTTTGGCAATACGCAATTTTTGTGTCAAATCCAAGCGTTACAGAAAAGATGAATAACCTATTATTCTTCTATGCAGCAAATATATACGCCTATAGTTGTGCCTTATATTGCGTTTCGCTGCGTCCAATCTACGCCGGCGCTCAGAAGTAATTCTATTCTTTTTATACTTTATCTCAACTTTCTTTATGTCAACGTACGAATTTGTTTTTGCACCTAAAATCGCCAACTCCCGTTAAGATCTTTGGCAATACGCAATTTTTGTGTCAAATCCCAAGCGTTACAGAAAAGATGAATAACCTATTATACTATTATGCAGCAAATATATACGCCTATAGTTGTGCCTTATATTACGTTTGGCTGCGTCCAATCTACGCCGGCGCTCAGGAAGTAATTCTATTCTTTATTATACTTTCTGTCAACTTTCTTTATATTGGCGTACAAATTTGTTTTTGCACCTAAAATCGCCAACTCCCGTTGGAGATCTTTGGCAATACGCAATTCTTGCGTCAAATCCAAGCGTTACAGAAAAGATCAATAACCTATTATACTATTATGCAGAAAATATATACACCTATAGTTGTGCCTTATATAACGTTTTTTTGGCTACATCCAATCTTACGGCAGGCGCTACCGAAGTAATTCTATTCTTTTTTCTATACTTTCTTAATTCCCAGTGGATTAATATAGTGGAATAATTGTTAGATAGCCAGGTTGTAAGGTAACGGTTTATGTTTTTCAATTTCGTTTTGGTTACTTTTTTCAAATACTAAACTCCCGTTTTTACGTTTGTTAGGATTTCGCTGGTCGGGACGCTTGGTATGTACTTTACATATCATTAAATTTTAGATGTTGAATTGTGAGGAGACAATTTGCCGACATAAATAAAGATTTCTACAACACATTTAACATTCTAAAAACATTTCGCAATGCTTTTACCAGGGAAGACATATTTATTGCACGTTCAATAAACCTGTTAAGAAGGGCACTTCTACTGAATTTCAGCGTGCTGAATTCAGCTCAGGATGATGAGCGGTTTTGATATAAATACTACCATCTTAAGCGTTTACAGAAGCTAAGTGAGAAAGCTGAATCTATTTATGTATGTTTGTAAACGATTTTAAGCAACAGAACAATTAATTTTTCTAAGCTGAAGTTATAAAATCGTACTTTAACACAATCGGGTTTAGACAAAATTTACTCTACATAAGACATTATTGCAAAATACTTCTAGCGTCCGGTTTTATAATCTTGCTGGTTGCGCAGTTGCTTTGCAACAATTCATATTGGTTGAAGAAATGGCTCTGAACAAGCCCATCGCTTTCACACATTGTATGCTGTTAAATACGTTTCGTTTCCTCTGCTTTTCATAAACAACGCCCGTCTAAGAAAAAATTGAAATTTCGGTTCTCAATTTTTAAAGACTCTGTTTGCTCTTTTTCGACCAAACTTATTTTAAATCAGGACAATACGAAAAATGGCTCAGAACAAGCCCATCGCTACCGCACGTTATCTGTGTTCAATTGGTTTCATTTCCTCTGCTTTCATCGACAACACCCGTCTAAGAAAAATTGAAATGGGTCTCAACAAGTAAAGAATATCTTTGCTCTTTTTCGTCCAATCTATTTTAAATGAGGATAATACGAAGAAATGGTTCTGAACAAGCCCATCGCTACCGCACGTTATGCAGAATTAAGCAGAAATAATGAATGCAAAAAGCGGGCAGTTTCTGTCTTTAAGACCCGTTTGCTAGAAACTAAAAGCTCTAATGGACAAGAACTTTGTATGATATTTTACCGTTACTTGCAGACGGCTGCTAGAGATTTTTTTGTATTTAAAGACCGCTTGTTTGATATTTAAATCTCTAACAGATAGCTGTAAAAGACTTTAGTCTTATATAGATGACCAATAAACACAGAAATTTCTTAACAGCTAGCTGTTAAAGACTAAAATCTCTTGCATCTCATCTATTAGCGGAGTATTGTCTCTAATGGCTAGCTGTTAGAAAACTTTTGTCTCTTAGCCATTTAGAATACAAAAGTCTCTAATAGCTATCCATTAGAATTTCAAATATTTATTGGCTGGCTGTGAACTTTTGTCTGTTACAGCTGGCTGTAAGAGCAAAAGTTTCTAACAGCTAGCCATTACAGAAACAAAACTCTGTACCAGCAAGCTCATTATTGATATTGGTGCCCCTTCAGTTTGATAGTAGCACCCCCTCCAGTTTTATATTGGTGTCCCCTCCAGTTTGATATTGGTACCCCCTCCAGTTTAATATTGGTGCCATCTCAATTTTGATATTGGTATTACTAAAGTTTGATATTGGCGCCCCCTCCTGGTCGATATTGGTGCCCCCTCCATGTTGGTATTGATCCCTTCATTTTGATTTCATAGCCAGTTCCAGTCCAATATTCATGTCCCCTTTAGTTTGATATTGGTAACCCCTCCTGTTTGATATTGTTTGTACAGATTTTGGAATATGGTAATTTCAGCTTGTTTTTGACAAAACTATGTTAATTTGGCCACGACTGAGACAAAGACAACATGTCAGGTTTCTGACTGTAACAGTACAGAAACCTGACATGGTGACTTTGTCTCACTTGGGCCATTAAGCATGTGTTGCCTAAAACGAGCCTGAAATTAGAATTTTTAGCCCTAGATCTACTAAACAATATCAAACAGGAGGGGGTACCAATATCAAACTATATGGGACACTAATATTAAACTGGACCGGTACACCAATATCAAAATGAAGGGAGCATCAATATCAAAATGGAGGGGACACCAATATCAACCTGGAGGGGGCGCCAATATCAAACTGCAGGGGTACCAATATCAAACTGGAGGAGGCACCAATTTCAAACTGGAGGGGGTACCAATATCAAACTGGAGGGGCCACCAATATAAAACTGGAGGGGGTACCACTATCAAACTGAAGGGGCACCAATATAAGTAATGAGCTTGCTGTGACAGAGCTTTGTTTGTAATGGCTAGCTGTTAGAAACTTTTGTCTCTTACAGCCAGCCAATAAATATTTGAAATTCTAATGCATAGCTATTAGAGACTTTTGTATTCTATAACTGGCTGTAAGAGACAAAAGTTTCTAACAGCTAGCCATTACAGACAATAATCTGTTATAGCTAGATGCAAGAGATTTTAGTCTCTAACAGCTAGCTGTTAGAGAATTCTGTGTTTATTGGCTATCTATATAAGACTAAAGTCTTTTACAGCTATCTGTTAGAGATTTAAATATCAAACAAGCGGTCTTTAAAGACAAAAATCTCTAGCAGCCGTCTGCAAGAAACTAAAATATCATATAACCGTCCATTAGAGCTTTTAGTTTCTAGCAAACGGGTCTTAAAGACAAAACTGCCCGCTTTTTGCACTCATTATTCTGTGAAACCTGCATAACGTGCGGTAGCGATGGGCTTGTTCAGAACCATTTCTTCGTATTATCCTCATTTAAAATAGATTGGACGAAAAAGAGCAAAGATAGTCTTTAGTTCTTGAGACCCATTTCAATTTTTCTTAGACGGGTGTTGTTGATGAAAGCAGAGGAAATGAAACCAATTGAACACAGATAACGTGCGGTAGCGATGGGCTTGTTCTGAGCCATTTCTTCGTATTGTCCTGATTTAAAATAGTTTGGTCGAAAAAGAGCAAAGATAGTCTTTAATTCTTGAGACCTATTTCAATTTTTCTTAGACGGGTGTTGTTTATGAAAGCAGAGGAAACGAAACTAATTGAACACAGATAACGTGCGGTAGCGATGGGCTTGTTCAGAGCCATTTCTTCAACGAATATGAATTGTTGCAAAGCAACTGCGCAACCACAAGATTATAAAACCGGACGCTAATAGTATTTTGCAATAATGTCTTATGTAGAGTAAATTTTGTCTAAAACCGATTGTGTTAAAGTACGATTTTATAACTTCAGCTTAGAAAAATTATTGTTTGTTGCTTAAAATTGTTTACATACATAAATAGATTAGTCATCGTAGCTTTGTAAATGCTTAGATGGTAGTATTTATATCAAAACCGCTCATAATCTGAGTGAATTCAGCACGCTGAAATTCAGTAGAAGTGCCCTCTTAACAGGTTTATTTGAACGTGGAATAAAGATGTCTTCTGGTAAAAGCATTGCGAATGTTTTTATAATGTTACGCGTTGTAGAAATCTTTATTTATGTCGGCAAATTGTCTCTCATATTTTCGGCATCTAAAATTTAATGATATGTAAAGTACATACCAAGCGTCCCGACCAGCGAAATCCCAACAAACGTAAAAACGGGAGTTTAGTATTTGAAAAAAGAACCAAAAACGAAATTGAAAAACATAAACCGTTACCTTACAACCTGGCTATCTAACAATTATTCCACTATATTAATCGCTGCAAATTAGAAAGTATAGAAAAAGAATAGAATTACTTCGGAGCGCCGGCGTAGATTGGACGTAGCCAAACGTTATATAAGGCACAACTATAGGTGTATATATTTTCTGCATAATAGTATAATAGGTTATTCATCTTTTCTGTAACGCTTGGATTTGACGCAAGAATTGCGTATTGCCAAAGACTCAACGGGAGTTGGCGATTTTAGGTGCAAAAACAAATTCGTACGTTGACATAAGTAAGTTGACAGAAAGTATAGAAAAAGAATAGAATTACTTCTGAGCGCCGGCGTAGATTGGACGCAGCCAAACGTAATATAAGGCACAACTATAGGCGTATATATTTGCTGCATAATAGTATAATAGGTTATTCATCTTTTCTGTAACGCTTGGATTTGACACAAAAATTGCGTATTGCCAAAGACTCAACGGGAGTTGGCGATTTTAGGTGCAAAAACAAATTCGTACGTTGACATAAGTAAGTTGACAGAAAGTATAGAAAAAGAATAGAATTACTTCTGAGCGCCGGCGTAGATTGGACGCAGCCAAACGTAATATAAGGCACAACTATAGGCGTATATATTTGCTGCATAATAGTATAATAGGTTATTCATCTTTTCTGTAACGCTTGGATTTGACACAAAAATTGCGTATTGCCAAAGACTCAACGGGAGTTGGCGATTTTAGGTGCAAAAACAAATTCGTACGTTGACATAAGTAAGTTGACAGAAAGTATAGAAAAAAGAATAGAATTACTTCTGAGCGCCGGCGTAGATTGGACGCAGCCAAACGTAATATAAGGCACAACTATAGGCGTATATATTTGCTGCATAATAGTATAATAGGTTATTCATCTTTTCTGTAACGCTTGGATTTGACACAAAAATTGCGTATTGCCAAAGACTCAACGGGAGTTGGCGATTTTAGGTGCAAAAACAAATTCGTACGTTGACATAAGTAAGTTGACAGAAAGTATAGAAAAAGAATAGAATTACTTCTGAGCGCCGGCGTAGATTGGACGCAGCCAAACGTAATATAAGGCACAACTATAGGCGTATATATTTGCTGCATAATAGTATAATAGGTTATTCATCTTTTCTGTAACGCTTGGATTTGACACAAAAATTGCGTATTGCCAAAGACTCAACGGGAGTTGGCGATTTTAGGTGCAAAAACAAATTCGTACGTTGACATAAGTAAGTTGACAGAAAGTATAGAAAAAGAATAGAATTACTTCTGAGCGCCGGCGTAGATTGGACGCAGCCAAACGTAATATAAGGCACAACTATAGGCGTATATATTTGCTGCATAATAGTATAATAGGTTATTCATCTTTTCTGTAACGCTTGGATTTGACACAAAAATTGCGTATTGCCAAAGACTCAACGGGAGTTGGCGATTTTAGGTGCAAAAACAAATTCGTACGTTGACATAAGTAAGTTGACAGAAAGTATAGAAAAAGAATAGAATTACTTCTGAGCGCCGGCGTAGATTGGACGCAGCCAAACGTAATATAAGGCACAACTATAGGCGTATATATTTGCTGCATAATAGTATAATAGGTTATTCATCTTTTCTGTAACGCTTGAATTTGACACAAAAATTGCGTATTGCCAAAGACTCAACGGGAGTTGGCGATTTTAGCTGCAAAAACAAATTCGTACGTTGACATAAGTAAGTTGACAGAAAGTATAGAAAAAGAATAGAATTACTTCTAAGCGCCGGCGTAGATTGGACGCAGCCAAACGTAATATAAGGCACAACTATAGGCGTATATATTTGCTGCATAATAGTATAATAGGTTATTCATCTTTTCTGTAACGCTTGGATTTGACACAAAAATTGCGTATTGCCAAAGACTCAACAGGAGTTGGCGATTTTAGGTGCAAAAACAAATTCGTACGTTGACATAAGTAAGTTGACAGAAAGTATACAAAAAGAATAGAATTACTTCTGAGCGCCGGCGTAGATTGAACGCAGCCAAACGTAATATAAGGCACAACTATAGGCGTATATATTTGCTGCATAATAGTATAATAGGTTATTCATCTTTTCTGTAACGCTTGGATTTGACACAAAAATTGCGTATTGCCAAAGACTCAACGGGAGTTGGCGATTTTAGGTGCAAAAACAAATTCGTACGTTGACATATATATTATATAATGATTTATGCGATGTTTGATACTATGATCAAAATGAAACATGATAGTAGAATTTATTCATTATAAATGGTCACACAAAATTTTAGATAAATGTCAATGTTTCAACAGAGCATAAAAAGGAAATATGAGAACAGTATGTGAACCATGGTTCGAAGTTTTTGTTTTACATAACTACAGGTGATGCTTGGTTGCACTGTTTGTATAGCAATATACATTCACGAAACCATCAAACCAAGTTAGTTTAAAAATTCTGTACATACGCAGGTAATATGTTCCACGCAATGGATCTTATATTTGAAATATTTGTATATACTTTTACCAATAAATATCGCTAAGGAGAGTGGGTAATTGTGGGTGGGACCGTTATCCCGACTGCCTAAGGGTCAAGGTCCCTGATTGCATGCCGAAGGACGCGGAAAATTTTGCGCAAAATAGGGTGAAAATTGGCAAAAATTGGAGTACCTCTCGCAAAAATAGGTGAAATTAAGAAAAAATTTATCGAAATATTGGCGATCAAAGACAAAATTTTGAGTTCCTAAAAAATTTCAAAAATTAAGCCCCTGGCCTACCAGCCCTCCCGTAGACGTCACCTCTGCCGGTCATCTACTGCCTAACCTTCGGTACCTATGACTAATAGCCTAGGTCCTGTATTCGTCTCTAATAGGAGACAATAATGCGGCGTTCACGTTATAATGTTCCCACGACCCTACCGTATAGACAGTCAGTGTGACACCCATACTGGAAATCAATTGCCGAGGGTGTATCACACACCCCTAGCTACTACATTTTTTCTTGATGGTGTCGTACACACCCTTAGCTACCAATTTGGTGCGAATTAATTATAACGGACACCGTCTGTAGCTAATGCGGTTTATTAGTCAACTGTCCTGTGGAGTTTTTCCTAAATTCTCGATATTTGTATCTAGCCCATATGAACTTTGCCCAAATAATTCCGAACACTGTCAGTAGAACTGCCAGAAAACACGGTGTGCCTGACACTGTCGAGAAGTGGTAATACTCGTAACTAGCTACCTTTAAAAAATTTATTAAAAACATAAGGGTATCTAAGACACCGTGTTGTCAAGATTGTGCCTGACAGTGTGTGGTGTACATAGGCTTCAAACGTTAGGGACGTTATAACGTGAACGCCGCATAACATATCTGATCGAAACTTTGTGCTATCCAACATAATACTGGATAACAGCATATCAAAGATTTAGGTCATTATGGGACTTATTTTTCAAATCGCAGATAGAAGTTAACCTCATTACAACGAAATATGTTCACTCGCGTAGTTTTATCTGTAAATATAAGCATATCAAAACAAAATAGAGTTGAACATGAAATCATGTAGTGAGTTTGAAAATAACATAATCGAAAGTATTTAAATAAAACTCCGGCATAAATGATATAACAGACTTAGTAATGCAAACATATAACCACAGCTAAACAGCCGGCCTTTGCCGGTATTGCATTAAATAATAAGTAGTGGAGCAAGAACCTTGTGCTATTTGGGTCAAATGAGGAGTGAGAGTCCGTAGCACGTCGCGGTAGTTTTCGGCCTTAATGACCCTATGTTTATGAGCCACAGTCCATAAACATACTACCCCATCGTGTTCTTTCACCATCAAATCCGTACACTCAGGTTCCTTTATGCCAAATTAAACCACACGAATATTCATGTATCATCAAATGCATACTCGCTATCTTCTTGGCCACCAAATCCAGACTTTCCAGGATCAAGGACCACCAAACTCAGACCCCCAAATTTTTGTGCGCAAAATCCAGACTCCCAAGGTTGCTGAACTAACGTATGTTTTTGTTAAATGGTAGTCAAAAAACTATGGGTGTGAATCCCAAGGTGCAGGTATATGAGGTATGGATTTGGTGGCTCAAGAACGCGGTACGGTATTCACGGATACGACTCAACGAGCAAGGCCGAAAACATTTGCAGACGAAAATAATGAAAAGCTGAAAACCGTAATAGTTTAGTCATTATAACCTATTTGCGCACAGGTTAGAAGGATGTATTCGCTGATTTATTGGCCTTCTTATAAACTAGTGCGCTTCCGTGCTAAAACAATTAGCACAGATGAAAAGTAAAATAGAAAGATTGTCATCCGCTGAGCGGCTTTTAAGACTTTGGGAATTGTTAGCTAAAAACAATAGAAATATTTCTGGCCTGTCACTCTTATCTTATTATTTCGTTAATCCGCTCCGCCGATCTTCAACATTAAAAATATTTCAAATTCATTCAAGTTGCATGTTATTTGTTACTATACGTAAACATTTAACTTTACCCTGGTTATGCTGTATTCAGAACAGTTGTATCGTAGCCATAGCTATAACTCAGTAATCTTGGTGGATCAAATAATCACACCACGTCCGCGTGTAGTTTAAATTATATACAATAAACTTTAAAATAAAATACTTTTGTCATTCATGAATGATCAGCTTGATCGATCAAATATCGTTCAAGAAATATATCGTAGTTATTACGAAATCCATTGTATAAGGATATTTTTTTATTACCGTGATGCCTAAACATGAACTGAAGGAATAGTCAAAACATTCTGATCTAATGAAAGTCGATTTCCTGATAAATTTAAAGCCAGTTCGGAGGATGCTGGGTCGTTTATCTGATTTTCGGCTGAAGTAGGATCTTGATGTTCGGCTGTAACACGTTCAGACGGCGCCGCTGGATACAATGTTGTTCTCAAAGGACTCTGATTATTGCTCGATAAATATGCCGGTGGGAATGGTGGTAGGAAAGTATTCCAATAAGGGTTTGATTGTATTAAACGCTGAACAGCAGCCATGTTATTAGCTTCAGAAAGTAGATCGAGGCCAACGGCTGACTGACGCTTCCACTTTGTTCTAAAATTGTATGTATACACAAATACATAACATTATTTGAGTTGAATTTTAGCGTATTTTTGTAGTTTTGCTATGAAAGAGGGCAAACATCCTATAGGACTTATTTTTTGTATTAAAATTCTAAGGTTTGTAGCAATTAAAGTAATATTACATTGAAATAATTGAAGAAATTATCGATGTAATTTTAAAGATATTTTCATACAAGTCGTGTAAGAATTTAACATTTACCGAAAGTATTTTTCAGCGTTTTCACTGTTGCTATTAAAGACAACAATCCTTTATACAACTCAATTGATTTGCGGTAGAATTCTAGCGAATCACATTGTAGGAATTGAAATTGAAGCAATTTTAACCCTCTAAACCCTGCTGTTGTCCGATTACAACAAATTACGTTTGATTTTGTTGTATTAAGGAAATTTGGCGAATACTGCACGGTTGCAGGCGTGTTGTTGCTCGCTCGGTTTGCGACGTTGTACTAACTAAATTCGGTGAATACTGCATCATTGCCCGTGAGAGTTGCTGCTCGCTCGCTTTGCGAGGAGCCTTAAGATTCCGAGCAACTGCACTACGATATCTCAATGGTTAGTAAACTGACTTTAACCAGAGCGTTCGAGGTCCGATACCTTGCGACGACCACTAATTGTGCATCGATACTCTAAATGTAAATAAATTCAGGATGTGAGGGGTTAATCAAAATTTAGTAAGCCACTTGCTTAACCCTTCTACTGCTTTGTTGAACAAAAACAAATAGCGTTTGATTTCGTTGTACTAAGTAAATTCGGCGTATACTGCACGATTGCTCGCGATTTGTTGTTCGTTCGCTTTGCGAATAGTCTTAATAACGCTCCGAGCTAGCACAGCGGTTAGTAAACGTGAGTTTTGCCACAGCGTTTGTGGTGATACCGCGCGGCGACCAATAACTGTTCATCAATACTCGAAATGTAAATTAATTCAGGAAGTGAAGGTTTAAATTGACGTAATTGAAGAAACTGACGAAATATTAATTCTAAAAATATTTTCAAAGGATTCGTGTAAAAAATTAACACTTTTTGAAACTTTCGTCAGAAGATGTATTTTGCTGCAAAATACTGTTTGAAACAATTCCGACATCTTATTTAATTATGATAAGTGGTTGTATTTCCATAAACATGGACATCCGACGAATTAAGTTATACGTAAAGCGCTACTTAACTTTGGGTGAACACCCCACGGTTGCTCTTATCAAAACCTACCGAATTGTGCAGAAATTAAGGGTCAGAATTATGCAAGTGGCATTTATAGTTTAGAGAATGTGTACACGAGTTCCGTGATGTATGAACCCAATTAGCGCCTACGGTTTGCTTAATTGTAACTCGTGCCCAATTGCATAAAACAGAGTGATGATTTGTGCGTGGACATTTGTCTTGATATTGTAAAATTACCTGACAAAACAAAAAACTAGGTGTTCCAACTTAAAGTGGATTCCCGTACTGTTAAAACGGATAAATAGCGCACAGAACCGCATAATAGGTAAAAGGTAAAAGATATGAATTTAACGAAAATGCAGGTTTTAACACTGTTATTGTTGATTTCTAAGATAGGCTTGCCCATATACTATTTTACGTTATAGGCAAAGATAGGTATTACATACGAATCATACATTGGTTGTGATAGATTCTATATTAAATTGAATGCACCGCCAAATGTGCAGTGTCGGAAATACAAATTTCGATGTTTTAATAACATATTATCAAAATAGATCAAATAGCTTACCTAGTGTTTACAATATTTATGTTATATAGTAATATAATTCATGAACGTTTGTTGTAAATTTAACAATGCAGCAACCTTTCCAAATATTTAGCTTAATTTTTGTCACAACCGTTAGGGTGTGCCATGTAGGTATATTTTTCGTTTCGGACGTTGTCACCGAACCGCCTTGAAAAACCGGCGATTGACAAGTGATTCGAGACTGCCGGTAAATTCCATTGCGCTATAGAACTTTTGAAAATTACTTCAAAATATAGCCTATGAAAGATTTAGGATTTTACACTATATATTGATTCACACTAGCTCAAAAGTTTATTATTGGTTTCTAATTTAGCACGTTTTATGGTGTGTTTTGATCGTTGTAGTATCTGTCGTAATATGTTGATGATTCCTAAGTGACGGTTGCCCATGCCTACACCTTGAAATTACATTTGGATATTTCTATTTTTGAGTTGAGGAACTAAGGGGTGATACCTTCTTATTACTAGTTTGACTATAGTCCGTCTAACAATACAAACTGGCGCTTTAACCGCTGTATAATACGCTAAGTAAATCGTCGATTTGCAAATGGAGCGTAGTTTCGAACGAATACCGGATCAGTTGTTGCAAATTTTGAATTAGTATTGCAATACGAGAAATTTCTTTCCTGTCGGCAGGCTGTTGTGTCGCTAGTAGGCAGTAGCTAACGGTCGGCCGCTGATCAACCGTTGGCCGATGTTTACCCATTAGCCGTCGATCACCGTTGGACATCCATCAGATGTTGGCCGTCGGTCAGTCGTTGCACGACGACTGGCTGTTGGACGTAGATCACCGTTGGACATCGGCCAGCTGTTGGCCGTAGTCAGCCTTTGGACGTCGATCACCGTTGGACATCCATCAGCTGTTGGCCGTCGGTCAGTCCTTGAACAACGACTGGCTGATGGACGTCGATCACCGTTGGGCATCGATCAGCTGTTGGCCATAGTCAGCCTTTGGACGTCAGCCGGTCGTTGCCCGTCGATCATCGTTGAAATCAATCAGCCGTTGGCCGTCAGTCAGTCGTGGGACGAAGACTGGCTGTTGGACGTTGATCACCGTTGGACATCAATCTTCTGATGGACGTTAGCCGGTCGTTGCCCGTCGGTCACAGCTGGACATCGCTCAGCTGTTGGCCGTAGTCAGCCATATGACGTCAGCCGACCGTTGGCCATCGATTTCCGTTGGACATCGATCAGCTGTTGGCCGTAGTCAGCCATTGGACGTCAGCTGGCCGTTGCCCGTCGATCACCGTTGACATCAATCAGCTGTTAGACGTCAACCGGTCGTTGCCTGTCGATCATAGTTGGACATCGCTCAGCCTTTGGAAGTAGATCCGTCGTTGGATGTTGACCTGCTTTTGGTCGACAGGTAGCCGGCACGTAGCTCTAAACTTATGAATCCTAGTAAAATGCACAAATTGACGTCTTTGACATCGCAGTTTTGACTGCGTTACACTACATTGATTTGTACTATGGTATTGATGAAGCTATAATCGTTCTATACAGCAGTCATGTGCTGTCAGGACTATTGCAAATTGTAGTTACAGGTAGCGGTAACTGGTGTATAAATTTACTGCGTACTGTATATTTCAAATTACTATTTTCACTTCGCAGTACAATTTTTCGTAAATAGCCCACCATTACGCCGAAAAAAACGTCACGTACCTTCTATTTTGATACCACGTCTTCACCTGGGTATCGGTAAGCCTGAGTCGACTCGCTAGCTCCATTCGATCTTGAACCGATAAATATTTTTGACGTTCGAAGCTCTCTTCGAGCGCTGCAAGTTGTTTATCGGTAAATATTGTGCGCGCTTTGCGTGGAGATTTTTTGCAGTTACTATTAGCTAACCCACTACCGGTGCCACTACCACTTCCACCCGAGCTGCTATCGGTTGGACTACAAGGCCCATCGGTGTGATCTTCAGCGACCTGAGATTCAACTGCAATGAGATCATTGTTTGATACAAGTGTTTTATCACTTATTTGGCCTAGAAAATGAATAAAAACACATACATACATACATACATACATACATAATATATATAAAGCATGTACGCAACGCTTGCATTGTGAAACATGAATACGTTTGAAGTTTGCGGTTATCAATGCGTTCACTATGTATTGAGCAAGCCAACTCTGCATGTTAGTCGCAGAAAAATTATTCTAGCATAGCTGTTTTTATCCCGAAATCGTGGCGATAGCAACATGGGTTAATTTTAATGTAGTATAGTGATATGTACTTGTCAGCACAGCATGGAAATCAATCGTTTGCACATGCAACTAAGTTACGTATGCGTATTTAAAATTTACAAGTTTGTTATTCCATATTTTTGTAAGCATTGATCGCCTTAGCGATGTGCAGTTACCGTACTGGCGAAGTGGTTAATGAAAGGTGAACAGCGTTGACGAGATAATTACTCACGAAACGAAAAATATCGACGGCCAATGTACATAATATTTAGGAACGTAATTGAAATGACTGCGATGCACAATATACTAAGCCAGGCTCCTAACCTAAGCTTCTTATATAAGTCTTCAACTAAATCCAAGTCTAAGTCGGAGACAGCCACATCAGAGACACCTCACTAAGCCGTAATTTTTCTAACCATATATATAATGTACGGTCCCCGAAGTTAAAATGGGTCAAAACGTCAATCCTGTATTAATGTACGATCGTTTGTCGATTTCACGGTTTAGAACAAAATTCTTTCTGCCGAAAACGTCGGAAGCGGAATTAAATACTGTACTGATAACTGTTTATGTAGTGCGAGTACGTTATCTAAATCAGTGATATCAGTTTAGGGCATAGGTGTGGATAGTGGGAGTGACATCCCCCTAAGATCGAGCCCCTCCTAAGCCATATTTACCCTCCCCCCCACCACGACCGGAGGGTTCCTCACAGCCTTTCCCCACCTCCACCGCGCGCCGAAGTTAGGAAAAAATCAGTAAAAATAGAAAACTCGGGTAAAATCGGCATTGGGGTTAAATTAGCAAAAACCCTCTAATCCATGAGGACCTCCCGACCGCGACGACCTGACTTTTTAAACATAAATTCAGATATCTAAATTTTTGTTTATAGAGTTTAGCATGCACAATTACACAGAAGCTTGCATATGTTTCAAAAATTTGTAGATCATGTGTTCTATTTCGACATTATATGGGTCTACGAAAATATGTCAGCTACGACATCAGAACGTTTCTAGCCATTCTGTTCGTAAATTGACATATTTATTTATGACAGCGTATATCGCGTGGAGCGATGACAAATGGGTTTTTCGTTCTACGTTCATTTGTTTGAGTG
>JASANE010000118.1:0-21055 GCA_030248225.1 Trileptium ribeirensis | reverse complement strand
CGTATCTTCGTTCAGTTACGTATTGCTCACTTGTTGAGCAATGTATCGCACTTTTAAAGAATATTTAGCTGTTCATAACTGGCAGCCCCACTGCCAAAAAACGCCTAGTGAAAATGAAAGGCGTGGTTTAGCTACTTAACCAATCACATTGCGATCCCGTGTGATTGGCTAACGTGAGGTACGGTCCTTGCATCAAGCTGCCATTGGCTAACGGAGTGTCTGCATTGTCTTTGTCGATGTGGTTCTGAACACAAATCAAACTAAGAACGACAAAGCACCATTTATAATTACTACGGGTAAGGGCAATACTAGGTCGCAACAACACAACCAAATCATACCCATCTCTGAGGGATGAAACCTGGTCATGTCAAAATGTTGACATTGATGCAAAAGGACTTATTCTCTGGGGCCCTATTATAATTACCATGAGACAATTTTTACCTGCGAGTAATTTTTATTCAACTCTTACCTTACCCTCCACTTTCGCATTCTTAAATTGGAGTCGTGGTAAGAGTAAAAAATTACCCGGCTGTAATCTTTTTATTAGCGTTTAAAATATTTACTCCCGATTAGCAAATTTTACGCGTGAGTAACTTTTTTACCTGCGGGAATATTTTTAAGTGAGTAATTTCGCCCTGTATGCGGGTAATTTTGGCCGGTGAAGGTAGACTATCTACCCTCCTATCAGGAAGGATATTGCTAAAATTTCGTATATCGGGTTTGGAGTCGCTGATTACAACTGCGATAGTCATTTGCATGCTGAGCCCATCGATTGCTCAGTACGGCACCTTAGTTTTCACCCTTGCGGTGGATAATACATAGTAAGAAATTTCGTTTTAAATGGTATCTATTGGAGTGGTTAAACATCATGCTTTTTCACGCGGGAAGACGAAGTTCAATTCCCTTCCCGGGGTTTTCATTTTCACTCATTACTTTCTTGTTTTATGACGTTTTTAGAGCTTTTGAAATCCCTGTGCACCGGTTGTACTGTCGCAATTCATTCGACTACCACCAGCGCAACCGTCTGGTCGTACTTTTATATAATACACTATATATTTTTGTTTACAAAGCTGCGCTTTTTTCTAACAATATAACGTACGGCACCTAAAGGTGACATGGATACACTTAGGCATCAACCAAAAGCACACTGTAGTCTTAACTAAATTTTTATGATCGGTTCTTATAAAATTGTAAATTTCCAATAGCTTTAATTATTGAAATTTTGATTCTAATACAAAATTTTATTTATCAAATTTTCATGACCTGCGATGACTCAATGACCCGATATTTACATAATTTAAATTTCAATAAGATATAGTTTTTTCATTCAAGCTTCGTAATATAAATTTTGATCCAAAAATTAAATATTTTGTGTAAGGGTTTCGGTTGCATATAGAGCTCGATGCTGAGAATAGTGTTGTTGGCGATGATACAAAGTTTGACGCGTTCTTAAAAGAGCAGCAGTCTACCGACGCCGAGTCCTAGAGTTAACGAAATAATCTTGATCGATGTATTATATTGAAGCGATTTATTCGTTTATATTGTATTTTTGTATATAATTAGTCAATTTAAAGCTAGTCTGCTACTCCACAGTAACTTAGCAGCGACACAATTTTTGCCAGATTAGTATTTCTGAGCTAAAACGCTTTGTTTCTACTAGATATTGCCGACAGTGGATTGTTGCAGCGTAATACATCTTTCTGTTGACGTTGAGCCATTCTAATATGCCCAACCAAATGTATCTCAGTGATCTCAGTTCACTAGTACAAAATCTTTATTTTGAACTATGACCTACTATTGCTGAAACCGAGTAGTGGAACTATTCCCAAAAAAACCGGAATTATATAAACATTCTTAATTGTTTGCAGTATAATAGAAGTCCTGCACAATGACTCCCAAAATATATGATGTAATCTGCGCTGACCTTGTAACTATTTTGCTGCTTTGGGCTCCACACTGGGTGCACTCAGTGGTCCGCTGTTACGGGGTGAGACCCTTTGGATTCCAGCTCTTATCCTAGCCTTACAATTATTTATGGATTTGGTGTTTTGTTTGTTTTTGATTTGATATTTTTCTTTCACTAATCAACAAATATTTTTAACATATCGCGGTTTTCTGTAAATCTTCCGCCATCCTTAGGAAGGAATCTTTAATAAAACTTTTTGTTTTTGCTTCATTGCGCACAAAGATTTATGTCTTATGAAAACAGAATTCAACTTACCGAAATATACAGCTCACGATTTACCATTGCATTCCGGGCAAAATTATCCAGAGGTCGAACGTTGTAGGTTATCTGACGATTGGTTTCTGGACACCAGTTAACAAAATCGCGCATAGGAAGCATGGATATCTAACTTTTGGTTGATGTTTCGGCAGAAAAAATGGCCGCGAGGCTGAGCCGAATGCCGTTTTTCGTTCTACACTGTTGAGCTATTTCGGTCTACACATTATTTGAGCAGCACGCTTGCATGCCCAAATGTAGACTTTTCGTTGCTGATAAATTCAAAGACTTTGACTTAGAACTGTTGCCGCCTTATACACTATAGAGCCTTTTAGCACAATTTCGTTTTGGTGCTGATTTCACCTTCTACGTAAAATTTTTATTTCCTTTACAAGAGTTTTCATCTGAATACCGCCATCTTCACAGGCGGAAGCTATTTTACGACATTTACGAACCGTTTTGAGTGTAAACCCAGAGACCACCATCATTGACCAAAATTTGATGGAATCTTTAGGTTGTACTTATCTGGTTTAGGGGTCGTTTCCTTGGTCTAAACATTTCGTATGTCGCTCGCTAGACCATATGTAGTTTTATAAACTGTAGAATCAGAAGACGCATTAACTCGACGACGAAGAATAAACAAAATGCGAAGAACTCAAAGCTTTACTATTATTAGCATTTCTAAGGCCGCACCATAATTCCAAAACGCACAAACACAGAGTATTGAGAAGGATTTTTAAAGCCGGACCTGTCAACATTAACTTAGCATAAGCAAAAATAGCAGGAAATAAGATTAAATTAAATACATGAAATAATTAAAATATTCAAATGAGTTTGTCACTTCAGCCGCGCATAAACACGCACGTAAACACAATCGGGTTTTGGTTTATTACGGCCTTCTTACAAAGGAACTCCGGTTATTAGGTCAGTGCGAATGCAGTGCTGACAACGACAGTGTAGACTAACAGGCTTTGATATGAACCAGCTTCATTATTATAATAAAAGATATTTATATTTGATTAAAAATTTTAAAATATATATTTTCAACATCAACGCTATTACCAAGGGACATTGCAGTATGTAAATTGGATGTCAAATGATTGTCTTATTTGTAGCTTCATGATGTTTATTTTATATAGTATCGAGATACAGTAATTTTATGACAAGGCGCATAGAAATGAGACAATAATTAGTACACATTTGCTTTGAATAAATTTGGTGTGCTTATAAACAGGTTCCGGTTTATATTTTGTTGCATATTTTAAAATAAAACTTACAGTCTTTGAGTCTGGGCTGAGTCAAGAAAACATAAAAGTATATACATAATAAAATAACGTGAGAAAGCATATTTATAAAAATCTAAAGAATCTGAGCATATTTTTTGGGGAGGGAAAGGAAGGGCTTCCACATTCGCAATATAATTTTGGGTGCGGTGGGCTTATTCCTCCTGCCCTCGTTGTCTGGTCCTCATGCATGCAATACCTTCTATTTTACTTCATTTAATGAATTGGAGACAAAAACTGGCTTTCGACCCTTCTAAAGCTAAATGCTTCGACCATTCTTCCGTGATATGAGAGATAGGGCGCGTTGCCGTGAGTTAAGGGGTCTTGGGCTTACGGATAGCGGTTGACACAGTCGCTGATTATTTATTAGCTGCATTACGGCGTTGTGATGGAACGAGACAGAAACAAGTCAACATACACCCTTTCTCTACCTAACTGTTCATTTGTTAGAACGAAAATATTGGAATGCTGTGTCATGTGAAAACACATGTTACGCAATACTTTCAAGCGAGCAGAAACAACAACGTCCCAAATTCAATAGCGATTACAATTCAGCTGGATCATGGCATCTTGCAAACAATCATAGTTCAGATTTTCTTTAGTCGGCATAATACAAGTATGAAATGGAACATACCTGCCATTCTTTAGCAGTGAAACGTTCTATAACCTAATCCATCAATAACCATCAATAGCAATCAATTATTTGATTTGGTAACTTTCGATCATGAGTGTTTAAAAAGTTTTAGCAATTAATCAGATAGGCTTCATGTTGACTGATCATTCGATTACCACATAGCAACATCCTGTTTTATGCTTATTACTTTGACATTCTTAATATAATTTTCAGTGTACCTAATATTCTCTGTCTTGTTGTTGTTTGCAGTTTTTTTAATACCATTGCTCAATTTTATATTTTTTAATTTTCGGGGAGTGAACCCCTGCCTATCCTGGTGATGCACCCCCATTGAAAATATACTCCGCTGTGTTCAGCGTATTCATCAGGCTAAAAGAAGCAAAACAAAAAAGTTTTTCAAAATCCTTAAACTCGCTGATAAGTTACGGCCGGAAAATCTCTAAAAAACACTATTTTAGATTTAAAGGGAGAGATGCGATCAGAGATACCGGGAGTAGCCAACAATTTTCTTCTTGTACTATCATATCGATTTCCTACCCCGCAAAAAAGCCTGTCTAAATCCATCCTCGCGTTTAAAAGTTATGGTCAAAAATATTTGGGGGGACACACAAATCAACAAACAAACAAGCAGACGGACATACTGCAATTAGTATTTAGGATATTTAGAATATCTCTGAATTAGTTAAGAGATTTATACTACTTAAATTTTGGAATGAAAAAGATTGTTTCATTTGATAGATTTTCTGTGCAAACTATTTTTCTAAGCAGCGATTATTTTCACTGCTTCATAAATATGCCACGAATTATGAATATATACCAAGGTACAGAGATATCAAACAATCCATAACTGCTACATAAGAGGATTTTAAATTTGAACACGACGAAGTATATTAATTACCTACCCTGACACTGGCGGATCCAGAAATGTTTGACGGGAAGTTCGGACCACGCCAATCCTCGATCAACAGATTGTTCTAACACTTTTTATATTTTTTATTTTTTAAAACGTCTGATGCCTAGCTTTAAATCTAACAGGAGGAGATGCTAGAGGCTCCTTTCATAAATATTACAAGTGTACCCTTACAAGAATATTGGTTTTTGTGAAAACAAACTAAAGGTTTGGGTGTAAAACGTTGAAAATGTACATAAATAGCTTAGTTAAATTATTTATCACATTTGACACTTTGGCAAACATTTGATCGTATCTGAGTGTGCTATGTCCCTACTTTGTAACAGGATATGCAAAAGTGCCCTACTAATTTACTGTGGTTTTGCTGGCTATACATCACAAACCTAGAATCAAACTAAATGTTGCTTTGTCATCTGTATTTTATTTAAGGTTTAAGATGATTTTTTACATCTATTAAACGACTATTCGCCAGCCAGTTTCTCTGGAATCAATTGGTGCATCTGCTTCCAACTGGTTCGCCAACAGATGTGTTGTTTATAAACCCGATGGAGCATTTATTTTAAATTCTAGTACTATCTATATATACTACGAGTCAAATTCTGTTAAAATTCTGATTAAAATTTCATCAAATTTGAGCTTAAAATTACAGCAAAAGGTTAGAACGTTTGAACGCCCTTTATCAACATAGCGCATAATGGAACGGGACTCGGGGTGCGTGTGTTGTATCACGCATTAAGACAGACATACATTCACTGTTGAAACAATTTCGGGCATCTAAATCACACGTTACTTGATGCTTTTTTTACTTCCATCTGTTCGAGATTCAGGTTGTAGTGTTGTTAACGTACACGCAACGAAATACACAAGCTGAAACTGATTACACTTGTTCTATTTATAGTTTGTTCGCATGTGATTAATTATAACCGCCTGAAATTACCCAAACAGGTTGAAAAGTTTGTACTGCTACTGACAGCATATGAAAGCAATATAAGGGAACGAGACACCGAGGTCTACTGCTAGTAGAAAGTGTTCTGCTAGTCATAACCATTTTATTTTCATTTGATGTTGTGTTTTGTCTTTTTTATCGTTTATAAGTTGGTTTTATTCAAAGACCTTTGCACAATGCAGATTGAGGAAAAACATTCTTGCAGTTATGCGTTGTAGCACAAGTCTTGCACAAAGCCTAATATATGAATTCGGCGTTCTGCCGGTAGCTAGCGACCGCTGGTGTTCGTCAGTCTTCAGTGGTTGACGTTTAACAGATGGTATGATATTTTACCTAATATATGAATTCGGTGTTCTGCCGCTAGCTAGCGATCGCTGGTATTCGTCAGTTTTTCAGTGGTTGACGTTTAACAGATGGCACGATGTTTTACCTAATATATGAATTCGGCGTTCTGCCGCTAGCTAGCGATCGCTGGTATTCGTCAGTCTTCAGTGGTTGACGTTTAACAGATGGCATGATGTTTTACCTAATATATGAATTCGGTGTTCTGCCGCTAGCTAGCGATCGCTGGTATTCGTCAGTCTTCAGTGGTTGACGTTTAACAGATGGCATGATGTTTTACCTAATATATGAATTCGGCGTTCTGCCGCTAGCTAACGATCGCTGGTATTCGTGAGTATTCAGTGGTTGACGTTTAACAGATGGCATGATGTTTTACCTAATGTATGAATTCGGCTTTCTGCCGCTAGCTAGCGGTCGCTGGTATTCGTCAGTATTCAGTGGTTGACGTTTAACAGATGGCATGATGTTTTACCTAAAATCATATCCTTATCAACCTTTTCACTATCGTGACAATTATTCTAAATCATTCTTTTAAATCTGTCGGTGCTAATTCTCGAATAGCCAAGCCACAGGTGGCCCTCGCTTAATATTATTGCGACTAATTGTTACAAGTTTCTAAGAGACGTTAGAAAGAACTGCTCTAAAGAGTTTATAAATATAAAAACAAACATTGTTTGACTAAACTGTCCTAAAAGCCACGCGGAGGTATTTTTATTTGTATAAATTCGTTTTCAAATATGCAGCGACGAGTTAAGACTCTGCTTTGAAAAATTTGAAAGTAGATCGTCATTTGATTTGCCTGTTCAGTCACTGTATTTATGCTCAATGGCCTTAACGCTATTAGCAAAACCAAGGCAGGGTGTATGACAATCAACCGGCAATAAATACGGCAAATCCAGCTGTCAGCTGTCACCTTACGCACATATTGAGCCTGGGTTTATTCATAGGAAATTGTTAACAATGCTATAAAATTTGTTGTTGATTATTTAGGGACATATTTGCGTTACTTATATCTGGTTTAGATTTTATAGCTCGATCTTTTAATTCTTTAAATCAAAACTTTTCACGCTAGTTTTCTCAATTTTTATTTCTTCGTTCACGATTTCGCACCCGATTATAGACTTGTTTAACATTACTCATCATTGAATCACAAAAAATCTTTAAAATTCGACGTGTTTTTGCATACCTGTTACGGTAATGTTTAACGCAAGTAGCTAGGGTAGCATTTTTCTGTTTCAAGGGTTGGACTTGATCACAACTGATAATTCTTCAGCAGTTACAATATTATTATAAGTATTGTGAAATTTGATGTTTGTTACCTACCAAATACGATAAGGGGGCACTGACAAGGCACTCATAAAAAAATTACTTTGTGTTGCGTTACACTGTGCAATATTTAACAAGACCCCAATACACAGCCAGCAACGTTGGATTAAGCCATTGGTGATATCTTGTCCAAAGTAGAAAGGTTTTACACGAGTAACTATAATCTTCCTAAAGCTTCATAAATGTCGAAATGATGTAAATACGATAGGTTTGCAGTTCCGTCGCGTTTCTATTGCAACTACATAGGTGATCATTACAGTGGCATCAACAGAAATCGCTAGCATTAGATGAGGTTACCATTTCATATTATATTGACGTGGGCGCATGACATCGTGTTATTAACTTAAGTAATACGGCCTTTCGTAATGACCCTCCTCTCCGACAATACCTATATTTTTAATGAAGCGGATAGTTGGCAGAAATACAGAACAACCTCCAACATTATCTTGTCCTGTCACAGGTATAATTCCACTTTGACATTGTCACATGATTCACTAACGATAAATTATTACACATGAGTATTGAACGCAATTACTGATGTTGACAAGCTGTTACCATAAGAACCATGAAGGTATGCCATTGTATTTGACTAGGTCTTGAATTAATGCCAAACATATTTGGAACTGCTTTCAAACAATATACACTTTATTGTAAGGAACACTTAATTACTTCCTTTGACACTTGCAGATGTCATATATGCCAGCTTTCTTGATGTTTAAAGATTTGACGCGTTTCATAATAGTTTTTAATTCCGTACATAAAAATCCTGAGATAAGTATAGTATGAATTAGAATGCTAATCAAAGATCAGCATTTATAAATCGCTAGTTGAATTGTGTTTTTCTCAACATTACGGAGCGTTTAACTGGTGGCATTTACTCAATTATCAATAAGGAACGGTTTTTCCTTTGTTGCAGTGCACATGTATTTTCGAGAATGCGTGTCATATTTCTGAAGCACTATCTTAAAAACTGATCAACACATAAATGTATTTTATTGTCATTGAAGTATTTGTTTTCTCACCACCTTCAAGCCGTGACATGTTTTCGACTTTTGCCAAACTGCACATATTGGATAGGTTCAACTAAATTACTAATTTGCAATATTTCAATTATAAAGTAGCTTGTAATATATTGTTGTAAGTTAGTGAGTTTGGTGCAAGTTTTAATTTCGGGCGCTGTCGGCGACAATCTTTTGATTCGAGAGTGGTGGTAAATTGCATTTTGCCATTCGTGGCACTAAATCAATCCCAGAATTTAAGTTTATAAACTGGACAATTGTCGAAATAGCGTAGCTCACTCTTTAATATATTCCAATGATTTTCAACTGATTAGATAAAATTACCGGCATCGGATTTTATAGAGCAATACGAACAAAAAGTGCCGTTAATAAGAAACTAACGATACGTATCTGACGCAGTGGTGGTTCCGCGCTGCCTTAAGACAGCGAGCGAGTAGGAAAAAGGCCAGTTCCGGGCCACTTGATTAATGAGCTTCCACTCCATAGGCAAAATGACGATTTATGATCCTGATGATCCCACGGATGAGGTTGGTGACAGATGATTAATGAACCTCACATAGTGGATACAGACACATATATATTTACCCTATATTGAAAATACATACACATAGATACATGGGTACGTCTTTCCTACAATAAATACATGCACATGTATACATTTTAATCCTCTGATATAATAAATATACATATATATGTATCCGTATTAATGGAATAAGTTATCACCTTGGAATGCCACGTTTCTAGACGTTTCTACCAACAATTTTCAACCAATTAGTGTCTAATGTTGGAACCATACCAACCTATCAACGTCAAGTTTTCCATAATTTTGGCAAAAAATACATGAAAAGGATATAAAAGGCTGTGTATTTCAACTTTTCAATCAGTTTACAAAGACGTTTATTTCTGCTATCCAAGGCGTTACGTGCATCGCAAGAGAATTATTAAATTGAACGTCGACAACAGATGGCGGACTCTGCTGGACCCTCTCAATCACAGCGGGTGTCAAATCGAATCCACGATAAAAGAGCGATTATCAATATGTAACAATCTTAAATCGTATGTTGGAATGAAGGGTACCTTCGAACAGGATATGGATCCAAATATCACAATCAGTAAATCCGTCTTTGAAAGGCTGCAACGAATCCTCAAGTTTGCCAACGTTAGCGCTCAAACATCGATAATTTTTGATGAAATTTTAAAGAATATCGACACTTATGTTCAACGTGAAATGGTTCAATAGTTATACAATTGGATCACATCGATTTCCACTTGGTCCGATACGTTAGATTACGGGGCGCTACTTATAGGCTCTACCGTAGAATATTCAAGCGAACAAATCAGTTATCAATGTTCAAAGTAACGATAACAAATGCTTTCAATGGACAATCGTGGCAATAGAAGTATATGAATCAACTCTACTTTGACGGTTGTCAACCATGCGCAGCAACGTCATGCACCGAGGCTTTTCAAAAACATTACGTATGTGTACGCGATTTAATTGACATTTTTCAATGCTGCGGAGACGATACTAGAGTGATGGGAAAACCGGTCGTATATCGAGGTAATGATTGTGTCAAGAACTTTTACTTAATGTTATTGAATTAGGTCATAAATATCAAGAGGGTGTCAATGACCCAATATCTTTAGGAAATTAGCAATGACGTTTGTTTCCAACAACACTACGCAAAGGACTGCTTCAGTTATATGATCAAGTCAGAGACAACTATCATCTATGTGGTTGATTCCGGAAAGCAGTTCATGGCAGACAACTATCATCTATGTGGTTGATTCCGGAAAGCAGTTCATGGCAGACAACTATCATCTATGTGGTTGATTCCGGAAAGCAGTTCATGGTGAATGCAACATTACATACAAAATCAATCGAGACGTCAAAGTCTTTTTCCATAACATCCGCAAATATGATAAACATCTAATCATGCTGGAAATTGATAAGCTAACCAACGAACCTAAAATGGATCTCGATTGCATACCTAAAGACGCTGAAGATTATCTCTCATTCAGCATCAAGCACAAGCATGGGATTGTGGAACGACAAAACACTACAACAAATAATCCCAATGGCTGCCTTGCTCATAACTATCAGATGTACTGTTTCTCGACCAACTTGGAGCAGGAGAAGATTGCGATTTTGAGGAAAATGAATTTTTACATAACGTTGCTGAAGTGGATGGACCGGCGGAGTAACATAACCACAAACTGAAAAAATATACTTGGTTCCTCAAATTCAATAATAGTCTACATTTTCTACCATCATTCCTTCAGTCGTTGGTTGATAACTTGAAAAAGGATGGAAAATATTCGGCAATGAAAAATGAATTTGATAACAGTACATAACTTTTATTGCGAAATGGCATTTACCCGATATGGTCTCTTAGGAACGCTTTGCTGAAACTCAATTACAACAGGTGACAGCGTGCTACAATAATCTAAATGAACAAAGTATACCTGAAGATGAGCATAAACATGCGGGAAAGGTTTGGAATGATTTGAATTTAGAAATCATGGTACAATACCATGACCTCTATGTGAAGACTGATTAGTAGGTGTGAAGACTATATAAGTTTACTTTTGGAAAAAGGTTATAAATTGTGCTAAAATAGAGTATTTTTTGTACTTTGAGCAGTTTGTGCTGTGAAGAGTAAATATGAATTCAGGAAAACTGAGATATGTAACAAATTTAGAGTAAATTTGGCGAAATGTATACTGCGAATTTTGTAATTAGTTCGATCGGTACCGCTAGTATAAGGGTTAATGTTATGCATAAAAATAGTTGCGCAACTATTTCAAATAAAATGAAACATATCATAAAACTGTTTCTTTCGTTTCTTCATGGAGTATATGAATGTACTTTCTCTCTGCCAAGACCACAGATATTGACAGAAAAATATACTTTTCCAATTTGGAGTCAGGATATATGTCATTGATTAAACCTTGAATAGTTTAATTTTAGCACGTCAAATTCTTAATATGATATTAATCTGACTGTGATTGCTTAGATTTCAAATTATTCTTCATTTCTGTATTTATTCCTTCCAGAAACTGTTTTTATTGAAAGGATTATAAAAAATAAACCCTCAGCGAACTACAAACGATGCTATCTACAACATCCATGAAAGTTTATTAACATTTACTTACTGGCAACCCAACAGTCAGCGAAACGAGAATTGCACCATACGTTAAGGCTTTCATAGCGAGGTCGAAATTTAGACAATGGCCTACTGACAGCAGATTACCAGTTATAGATAATTATTTATTAGGATGCGAGAGAAAAACATAGCAAATGTTTTAATAAGCTGATATGTTCAGAAAGTGCTTAAATCCCCTTATACCTGGTGGTAGGTTTAAGCGGATACAGGGAGTAAATAACGCATTACTTATCAATCTCAACTATATTTTAAAACTGATAAAAAATCTACCATAAGGTAAGGTAGTTTTGAACTTCCCATAGTCTCTTGCCTTTCTTAAAGGTCCAGAAGCGGCGTAGCGTAGGTTGTTCCACACTTCGATAAATCTCGCTTCAAAACTATGTTTCAGTTAGTTAGTTCTAAACTTAGTTTAAGTAGCTTTCTACCATCATCACGCCTGCTAGTAGTATGAGATATAACAGGCATATTCTTACAGAAATTGGTTTCGTCGTTGAGGCATTTAAAAACCATTACATGACCGTGCTTTAAACGATAAAGTTTTAAGGGCTCCTAAAAAGATAGCTTTTCTGAATATTACATGTCACGAAAACCAGTTCGCGCAGCCAATCTACGAGTGAAATACAGCTGCATATTTTCAAGTTTATATATTTCTAATACATAGCATGCGAACAATAATAGCATCCAGACGATAACTGGATGCATTATTCTTAACTCGGTCGAACATTATGTCATACAAGATTTAGATTTATAACAGTATGTCATATAATAAGATTTAGAAACAAGGAATTTGAGTCAATATTTATAAAACAGTAAAACAACATGTTTATTACATGCTGTGCTCTGGTGATGCTGAGGTTATCGTATGACCCAAATTTGAGGTCATTACAGATGCCTAAGTCCTTGTTGTTGGAAACGGGCGGAATTTCGCAGCTTTGTTGGTATAATATTTAAACTTGCTATTATGTCATATAGGATTTAGATTTATAACATTATGTTATATAAGATTTAGAAACAACGAATTTGAGTCAATATATATAAATGTTTATGCAAAACAACATGTTTATTACATGGTGTGCTTTGGTGATGCTGGGGCTATCGTATGACCCAAATTTGAGGTCATTACAGATGCCTAAGTCCTTGTTGTTGGAAACGGGCGGAATTTCGCAGCTTTGTTGGTATAATATTTAAACTTGCTATTATGTCATATAGGATTTAGATTTATAACATTATGTTATATAAGATTTAGAAACAACGAATTTGAGTCAATATTTATAAAACAGCAAAACAACATGTTTATTACATGGTGTGCTTTGTGATGCTGGGGTTATCGTATGACCCAAATTTGAGTGCATTACAGATGCCTAAGTCCTTGTTGTTGGAAACGGGCGGAATTTCGCAGCTTTGTTGGTATAATATTTAAACTTGCTATTATGTCATATAGGATTTAGATTTATAACATTATGTTATATAAGATTTAGAAACAACGAATTTGAGTCAATATTTATAAATGATTATGCAAAACAACATGTTTATTACATGGTGTGCTTTGGTGATGCTGAGGTTATCGTGTGACCCAAATTTGAGGTCATTACAGATGCCTAAGTCCGTGTTGTTGGAAACGGGAGGAATTTCGCAGCTTTGTTGGTATATTTAAACTTGCTATTATGTCATACAAGATTTAGATTTATAACATTATGGCATATAAGATTTAGAAACAACGAATTTGAGTCAATATTTATAAATGATTATGCAAAACAACATGTTTATTACATGGTGTGCTTTGGTGATGCTGGGGTTATCGTATGACCAAAATTTGAGGTCATTACAGATGCCTAAGTCCTTGTTGTTGGAAACGGGCGGAATTTCGCAGCTTTGTTGGTATAATATTTAAACTTGCTATTATGTCATATAGGATTTAGATTTATAACATTATGTTATATAAGATTTAGAAACAACGAATTTGAGTCAATATTTATAAAACAGCAAAACAACATGTTTATTACATGGTGTGCTTTGGTGATGCTGAGGTTATCGTGTGACCCAAATTTGAGGTCATTACAGATGCCTAAGTCCGTGTTGTTGGAAACGGGAGGAATTTCGCAGCTTTGTTGGTATATTTAAACTTGCTATTATGTCATACAAGATTTAGATTTATAACATTATGCCATATAAGATTTAGAAACAACGAATTTGAGTCAATATTTATAAATGTTTATGCAAAACAGCACGTTTATTACATGGTGTGCTTTGGTGATGCTGAGGGTATCGTGTGACCCAAATTTGAGGTCATTACAGATGCCTAAGTCCGTGTTGTTTGAAACGGGCGGAATTTCGCAGCTTTGTTGGTATAATATTTAAACTTGCTATTATGTCATATAAGACTTAGATTTATAACATTATGTCATATAAGATTTAGAAACAACGAATTTGAGTCAATATTTATAAATGTTTATGCAAAACAGCATGTTTATTACATGGTGTGATTTGGTGATGCTGAGGGTATCGTGTGACCCAAATTTGAGGTCATTACAGATGCCTAAGTCCGTGTTGTTGGAAACGGGCGGAATATCGCAGCTTTGCTGGTATATTTAAACTTGCTATTATTTTTAACAAAGTGCAAAACGTTGCACTTTGGCGCTGCAATGGACAGTTGCCACTTTGATGTCCAAGTTTCGGTACTTGAAGGTCATTTTGAAGATCGGCTGCTGTATCACGCTCTCCGCGATCGTACATGTTTATGCAAAGTTTCACATCATCAGCAATAATTTTACAGTTAATATCATTAAAACAATACGATAGATCGTTTATATACGGTGTTATCGTATCAGCCAGATTTTAGCAAATCAGACCAACTCAATAAAATTCCGTCCGGACGAACATCCACACCTACTAAGTTAAATCCAGACATTTGGCTGGCATTATAAACCACAAAGGGGTAGTGATACCTGCCGTAATAGCGAAATGCACATGGTTTCCGTTTTAAAAATACGTTGAATTGCTAATAGATGCTAGTGAAGGTAAGAAATAAACCCAAAATACGAACACTTTACGAGTACTATTGTCGTTACAATACTGTCATTACAACAGCTGCCAAACTTGCATTGTTATTACTAAATCGTGTTTTGTTGTTATATTCCTTCTTGTAAACAAATTTATAATAATTTCGCGACAGAAATTGAAGAGAAAATATTTTGGAATATTATTGAACAGTGTTTAATTTGGGGTTATTATAATATATAAAATGCATACCGTAAACGTTTTCAGAGCATCGTATTTTTTACTTTGGATTTGTAGTGTTGTGAGTGAGTTGCTTAGAAAAATTTCACTTAGTATTTAAGTAATAATTGCGTAACACTTTGAAAATATCATGCAATGTTCAAAATGGGTATTTTCCATACATGCAGATAAGGGCGGAGCAGGTGGGATTATACCCTAAAGCTGGGACCCCCTATTTGGCAAAAATAGGCTGACGTCGAGCAAAAATGTGCAAAAATTGGTGGAAATCAGGTAAAATGAGTGCCAAAAAATTTCAAGACTTTATCTCCTCCTGACGACGTCCCCCGCCCAACACCCTGATCCCCCTGGTAAGGAGGTTCCCCCGTCGCAACTTCTATACCCCTGGGACTTCGAACCTCGCCCACGTTTGGTCTTTTTCTTTAGTCCCACACAAGCCGAATTTGGTCAGTTTTAAAGATACAGTGATAATTTTAGCAGCATTCGACTCAGTTCCACTAGATGGTTTTGCCAAAGTTTAAAAAATTTTTCGATTTTTAGTTCCCCTTGGTATACAAAATCGAAAATATATTCTCCATAAAAGTAAAATTTTATATATCGTACGAACCGCTTTGACGAGTTGAGTCTGGAGCTGTTGAAATTGACGAAATTCAGAGATATTTTAATTTATCAGTAAGTATTTTAAATTTCACCATCTATGATGACAATGGATGTACGTTCCAATTCAGCTCATAGTTGAAGTTAAGAAAAAGGGGGAAAATAGAATCAAACTTTTGTGAATGCTGTTCTATTTGTGAGCTGAATGCCTTTCTGACATATAGTTTTGCTTGAAGGAAACAATAAATACTATCTTCTGTATATATATGAAAATCCCGCATATACAAAAAATTATGTCATAAGAGGGTATAACAGTGTAATGTACGCATCTACACACACACACTTTGCCACCATCTGGATGTATTATAAATAATCGTATACAGACATTTTACCGTGATGAAGCTCCTCATACAGCTGTAGTTTTGGTTGTCAATAACGCTAATTAATAATTACCACGGGGCAATACAGACCCTAGCTCCTAGCAAACAATTAAAAAATGGGAATTCGAAATAAACTCCACAACAAACAGACATCAGCACCAAATTTTGCACAAAGTTTAATGGTGCGACGGCCAATCGAGCCATAGCTATATCGTGTATTAGATCTACTTCTCTGGAAATATATTTAGTATAATGTGTAAATTTCGTTGCCAAATTTTTAAAGTCAAATGTTTTATCCAAATTTTTTACATAGTTGTTTTTGCTTGCATGTAGAGGAACAAAACTTTCCAAAACTGTAATTTAGAAATGGAATAGCGGGTTACTTCTGATTATTTTGTCTTTTTTTTTGATGTGCTTAGGAGTTAGTATATTCATGCATGTGTGTTTATCTATAACTCCGACTGTTTATGAACTAATCTTGAATAACACTCTTTTTTGCCAAAATCAACTCAAATTTTGACGTAATTATTTTTGTAACTTGAGAAATTCGTGGGTCGATTTAGCTGAAATTTTCGAAGAAGACATTATACCATGCGGCATGAATATACTGTAAATAACTGATATTTCGGGCCACAACCATAGCAGTCTTTGGTTTTTCGTCTGTAGAACGGTGACAGATGGGTCCATTTGATTTAAATTTACATTTTGCTTGAAATTTCGAATGGCACATATCTTCCAATAACAACAAATCCACGTTACAGACAACTAATATTGTCCTTTTTAAAAGATAAAATGTTGAACCAAAATCTGAAATATTTCTCTCATGTCATGAGTAGCTTCGTAGTAGGTGAACCTATCCGACCATTATTTTCACTGTGTATGTGAATTTTTACCGGTTACACATTGATTTAGGGTTATTCCTGTATAACGTTCAACTGAGAAATATTGGTTCAAGCTTTAAACTATATAATCAATTTACATACTAAAAACTGATTTGCCATCGATAACCGCGTAATGCCTATTTCAATATGAATATGTTTTTATAGTCCTTGTCAAGTTCAGCATACTAATAATGACGTCCATCTTCTATGCATCCTTTCAGTACAAGGAACAATCGGAAACAACCCCTTACATGGGTTCAGAGCTCTGTTAACAACTATCAAAATGAATTGGTTGCTTCGATTTTGCCATAACTCTATAGTGCATTGTTGTGTGCATATCTATGCTAAATAACTCATCCATCCTGGATGTTAATTTTTCGGAGAATTCTGTGCATTGCAATATTTTCTTGCGAGTTATATAAAGCAGCAGTGAAGCTGTAGACCCAACGCACCTAGCGAAGCATCTAGTATAGACACAAGTATTAATTTCATATCGTTACTGGTAAATTGAGAAGCCGCGTCCTCGATAATCCTGGAAAGTCCTCAATTCAACAAACATCATGTTCAAAATTGTGGAATTTCAAATTGCCGTTATACAAAATCAAGCAAATCCTCGAAAATTGCAAATAGATATTTGGAATTTTCGTGGTCATTTTGACACAGCTATATTATGGGATGGAATAATTATATGAATTTTCGGCCGCAGATTATGAAAACTTTCCAATTTTCCCCAGTAGGAGGCTAATATACGTAATGGGTAAACACCAGCTTCAGTACTATATATTGAATATCTATTATTAGGGTTTTCTCAGAGAATTTAATTTGATACGTTTATAAAAATTAAAAAAGATGTTAGGTGAAAAATCCCATAACCTTTGTGGTTACCAGGCGACATGAGTACTTTTTAAGGCCGAACTTATGGAACTTTGATTCATCATGCGAGAATAAACGCATTTGGACAGCCTGTCATCTACAAAATTGCAACCGGATTAATAAAGGTTTCCTGAACGAAATGGATTGCTCGTCCACATCTGAGCAATTCATAGTACTATTATTGTGTTCCGCTATTTTTTGTTCGAAAATTATATATTGCAGCAGGGTTATATCACGAGCAAAATGGAACTGCAAGATGTTCATATTGATATTTTTGAACGAAATGGATTGCTTGTCCACATTTGAGCAATATATAGTACTATTATTGTGTTCCGCTATTTTTTGTTCGAAAATTATATATTGCAACAGGGTTATATCACGAGCAAAATGGAACTGCAAGATGTTCATATTGATATTTCTGAACGAAATGGATTGCTTGTCCACATTTGAGCAATATATAGTACTATTACTGTGTTCTGCTATTTTTTGTTCGAAAATTATATATTGCAACAGGGTTATATCACGAGCAAAATGGAACTGCAAGATGTTCATATTGATATTTCTGAACGAAATGGATTGCTTGTCCACATTTGAGCAATATATAGTACTATTATTGTGTTCCGCTATTTTTTGTTCGAAAATTATATATTGCAACACGGTTATATCACGAGCAAAATGGAACTGCAAGATGATAACATTCATATTTCTAAACGAAATGGATTGCTTGTCTACATTTGAGCAATATATAGTACTATTATTGTGTTCCGCTATTTTTTGTTAGAAAATTATATATTGCAACAGGGTTATATCACGAGCAAAATGGAACTGCCAGATGTTCATATTGATATTTCTGAACGAAATGGATTGCTTGTCCACATTTGAGCAATATATAGTACTATTATTGTGTTCCGTTATTTTTTGTTCGAAAATTATATATTGCAACAGGGTTATATCACGAGCAAAATGGAACTGCAAGATGTTCATATTGATATTTCTGAACGAAATGGATTGCTTGTCCACATTTGAGCAATATATAGTACTATTACTGTGTTCTGCTATTTTTTGTTCGAAAATTATATATTGCAACAGGGTTATATCACGGGCAAATTGGAACTGCAAGATGATCATATTGATATTTCTGAACGAAATGGATTGCTCGTCCACATTTGAGTAATATATAGTACTATTACTGTGTTCTGCTATTTTTTGTTCGAAAATTATATATTGCAACAGGGTTATATCACGGGCAAATTGGAACTGCAAGATGATCATATTGATATTTTTGAACGAAATGGATTGCTTGTCCACATTTGAGCAATATATAGTACTATTATTGTGTTCCGCTATTTTTTGTTCGAAAATTATATATTGCAACAGGGTTATATCACGGGCAAATTGGAACTGCAAGATGATCATATTGATATTTCGGTTAGCCCATAATATCGCATCATTGAACATAAGCTCTGCGATATGCACCATAATTAAGAAAATTGCCAATATTCAATTCCGCCTTCTGATAACCAATTTTGTATTTCATACAAGCGTTACAAATTGAAATTAAGTTTGCCGGACTGAAATTTATGCAGATTTCTGCCAAACACAGCTACTCATCGTGTTCATTTAAACAGACTACAACAACTACTAAGCTATTGCCAAAGAGTAAGCAGAAGTAAATATTATTGAGTTGTCTGGTAATGTGAAACGCAGAAAATTTGAACATTTATTTATTTAATTTGAATTTTTGTTTTGTCACAGCCAGAGTTGTATCACTTTGTTTTCACCATTCTATTATTTTCTACTATCCATTACGCCTTAGAAGGGTAGACGGGTAGATGGTTTCGGTCGGGTTAGGCCAAAGAGAAACTAACAAATTTTTCCGACCTTCCCAATTTTTCTTTATAATCTTCAGTAGTTTCCCAAATTTTCTTTTAATAAAATGTTTCGTAATATTAGTCATAACTACTAAAAGTAACCGCGCACCTTCGTCGTGGTAGGGATGGCTACGGAACCTCAGGGTGGTTCTAAATATAGCTAAGGTTGCCCACCATTACAGAAATAACCGGCCTACTCCATATAGGTACTATGCGCTATGCGCTTATATACTTAATCCATTGCTTATGAAATTGATATGTATTTCGTGTGATGCTGAATAAGCACTGCCATTAATCGAACCCGGAATTTCTTGTTTGCAAATCCATTGAGCTTTTCAGAGCCGTTACTTGAGTTCTAAAAACGAACGAGCGAGCGACATGTGCAACCGTTTACTGTCCGAATAATCGTGTCCGCACAAAGCTACACAAAGTTCAATGTTTTTTGAACAAGAATATCAACTAATCATTGGGTTATAGTGTATTACATATTTTGTCGGCGTAACTACTTGTGGGCATTGGCAGCGTTGGGAATAACAGCGATAATTTTTGCACGGCAGCGCTAAACGGCGGCTCAGAATCCAGCTAATGTTTCGGATACATTCAAATCTTTCCGAATTACTTATGCAAATGTTGTTAAACCTAAAATATTTGACACGCAACGAATTTTGGTGAACATACATTGATCAAAAGAATAACTAATAGGTCAACTAGTCTTCATATATAAACATTGTTTTTCATTTCCGTTCTTATATTCAGTAGATATTCTGTTAAATGTTTCTGAAAATGATGGACATTCGATGTGTAGACTATACAACTAGCTTTGTTTGACTAAATTCTACTCATTACAAGTCTTTTACAATTTCGACAGGCGTCACAGTTTGGCTTTTTACTCGGAATTTATACATATTTTCGTAACATTTCTAATGAGATTCGGGCAAGAATAGACTCGAGATTATCTGTAATTAGATGCACAGCTTATGTATATGTGGGTAACTTGCAGCTCAGTAATCAATGACCACAGGCCTTATGGAAAGCCAACTAGGTAGCTTACGACAGTATTATTGATTTTTATTCATAACATCATAATGTCGTTAGGAAGGCTGACAGAAATCACATAGGCAACTATGATTAGAAGGTCCATAAATAATTGCCTTTTGTAGAAATTAACGCTCAATTTTTGCTGAAGAAACCATGCCTCGGACGCAGGTTGCATAGTATGCTAAAGTTGCTTTCAGTTGAAGTAATTTTGATATCTGACGAAACATTTTAACTGTCGAACCATTTTCGTAACCACTAACATGCATAACCAACATCTCGATGCCATGTTTTCTGTCCTTAACGGCTAGCACGAACGAGTCGAAGCACTAACAT
>JASANE010000117.1:0-16016 GCA_030248225.1 Trileptium ribeirensis | reverse complement strand
TCGTGTATCATTCCTACTAAAACAGTCGCCATCGCCTAGTAATCCATACCGCTACATACACAGATTCATCAATCCTAATCCTCACCAAAAAATACCCATAATCACGCCACCTTTTGGTTCTATGCTATTACTCTGTCGAGCTGGCCACGACTCGTTTTGCGTCATTATGCCCGTTCCGTGGTACGTTTCGTATCTAAACGCCAGAACAGCTGCAGAAGTAGCAGCTAAAACATCATCTATCAAAAGCTGGCAAAACGAAGCTAGGAGGAATTAGATTATTGCGTTGCTTGCTATATGGGGAAATTAGGTACAAAAATGCGCTAAAAACATTTTTAAAAAGCTTTATTCTTAGCCGACGACGGCCTAAAATCCACGACAGTAGACAATAACAAACATACCCGACTAAAACCAAAACACGGGTATATATACATAACTTCCAAGAAAAAGTTTGAACTATCCAGACATCGACCAATCATTATATATATATATACAGACATATGTTCTGTGCATATTTGTTTAGCAATTGGGGTCTTTCATAGAATCTACCGAGTCCGAACTTGGTCAATTTTTACGATAAAGTGGACATTTTGGTGCCATTCGAGTCAATCTAGGGCTAAGGATTCTAGGAAAACCTATAATCTTAATCGATCAACTGTATTACAGCTATTATTCCATGACATTCTTTATGACCTTTAGTACTTTGGTGTGTTGTAAACTGAGTTGCGTCGGTAGATTTGCCTTTTAGTTATTTATATCTGACATCACAAGCTAATTATAGCACTCATTCGTCACATCTTTTCTGATGTGGGAAATTCCCATTATTTACATTAACTGTGCAAGGACATTTCTGACCTTTTTCTACCTTTGATACATATATATAACCCATCATGGCTCCTTATCCTATGTCAAATCCCGTGGCATGGCGGCTTGGGTCCAGCAATCACCGCATCAAGCCAATCCCTTCCTTCATACGTAAAATCGCTGTAGGGTGCGCAGGAAATGCGCTGTGAAGTAGACGCCGGAAGTATAATAGATTGGCCACGAGTGTTTCTTCATTCTCCCAAAATTTCCTTTGCCAATAATTTTCTTCGTCAAGTGTTCTCCGACACTAAAACCCCACTGAAAATATTTCTAATAGAACACTATCTACTTTTTAGGTCACTCGAAAATAGTAAATCACAAAGTGAGGGGACACGGAGCGAGTTTGGCTACTTTTTAGGTCACTCGAAAATGGTAAATCACAAAGTGAGGGGACACGGAGCGAGTTTGGCTACTTTTTAGGTCACTCGAAAATAGTAAATCACAAAGTGAGGGGACACGGAGCGAGTTTGGCTACTTTTTAGGTCACTCGAAAATGGTAAATCACAAAGTGAGGGGACACGGAGCGAGTTTGGCTACTTTTTAGGTCACTCGAAAATAGTAAATCACAAAGTGAGGGGACACTGAGCGAGTATGGCTAGTTTGCGCTTTACTACGTACCATTTTGTTTCGAATTCAGCTCTCGGAACCCCTTATAAGTCCTACGATAGCAATTATGCGCCGGCATCAATGGAAAGCTGTGGTCATTTAAGTCATATATCAAAACCGAACAACTCTATTGCTTCTTCCAATGACCAAAAACAAAAACATTTTACACATTTTAAGGTCAATTACAACTTGAACAGTGATTTTTACGTTGTAGGACCCTAACCTAACTTACCTCATTTGATGAATACCACACAAACGCAATTACTTTTATAACATTCTTCAGCACCAACGAAAACCTAGACACATTTTTGACCAACATACATCCATGTCGAAAAGGCTGCAAAATCTGACTATTTCGGGTGCCAAAATTGACCAAATTTTCCGCTGGTACAGTGCCGCAGGGCTAATCAGGGTTTAAAACAATGAAATCAACGTGTTTACCGAACTAAGTACGTAACCCTATAATCCTATGGTTCACCCCCAACAAGCAAAAACTTGCTTTGTATAAATTTCTAAAATTTCAGGGTATTTTTTTAATTTTGGTTCATAGCTCGAAAACGGCTGCTCCAACAAAAGGCGTAAGCGCAAAGCTGTAACTCTCGATGACAGGATTCTGTTCCATTTTTCGATCCAATGACTCTGTAAAGAGTTATAATCTAAAATGTAGGGTCACGCCAAACGACCAATCTCCAAATCGTGTCGGTTTTGTAAAAAATTAGGTAGGAACGCACAGGAGAAGCACAAATACAAAGCTAGGGATTAGCCCCAGTAGTCCGAAGGCCCACTGGTCCGAAAGCCCCCAAGGTCTCTATTATACTCTACTGATGTCAGCAAGTCTCTATTATTCTCTACAAGACAATATGTTAATGATTTCTAGAAAATTGGAAACGTTCCCATTTCACAGTAAAATTCATAGAATTTAAGAGACAAAATAAAATGTTTCTCGTGGGAAAGTAAGTAATGTACCCTACAACAGGCGTGTGAAAATGTAAAATTGTTGCCTATGCCTATGAATCGTTGATTTCTCTTTTTTGCGAATATTTGTTTTTTCCTTTAAAATGGGTCAGTTAGCGACAGGAGCTCGAGGAACAGGAAAAGTGTTAATCCATAACGATTATAAATATCCTTTCAATAAAACCAGCAATACATCATACCACTGGCGCTGCTGGCAGAAACAGTGCCGATCAACACTATCACAGAGACATTCGACAGAATGGCGGTAGACCCACAAATCCGTGTTCTTGCAGTTCAAGAACACCATCACGGAGACGACAGCTCGTCAATTGAACGCCGCGCATCCATGAGTTCGGTGAAAAGGAAATTACTGATGATCCGACAAAGCCAGTAAAGAGGGTGTAGTGGGCCTTCGGACTAGTGGGCCTCATTTGCCGTTTCCTATATTTTATATACATTCGGACTAGTGGGATGTTTCCAAGCTAGGTATACAACTACATTTTAATACGCGTCGAAAAAAAATTGTGAAAATCCATCGATCTGCTGAACAGTTACATATGTGACGAACAAATGGAGAGAAAAGTTTTAGCCATAAACTATGTTTTTAGGAAACTCAGCTCGCTGTGCTCACTCCGTTTCAATAAAGCTATATCTGCTTATAAAAACTGCACATATACGAGTATAAACACGATATATCTTGTTTTGCTATTTGTAAACTATCAAACACCAAAACGTTATCTTTCGAAAACGAATAGTTCTCCGTTTATTGAGTGCATTACGCCATACTTACCTTACATATATCAGTTCATGCAGTAATTAGAGAATTCTGGTTCCGGTTATGGCGAAAATCGTGTTCCCCGATTTACGATTTTGACAAAAAGCAACAATATAGGTATATATATGTTCTGTAGCTTACGGAATTCCTTCAAACACACAGACAGAAAATAATAATCCATCAATACATTAAGTGCAGCCTTATAGCCTCCATCAGCAAAAGCCAACACCACAAGATATATATTTGTTTCTCTGATGAATAAAAACTGCTAAAACGTTTTAGTCAAGTTGAACTGTTGAAATGTACAAATAAAAACCTTTATGACACACAATATAAACTTTCAGAGTTGCATGCTCCTACCGATTACCGTGTTGGAGACATACCATGCAAATACAATTGTTTTCGCCGCACTCGGCAACTTAAAAAGCCTCCAGAACCGGCCCAGTCCTCCTTGTATATATACGTAATTACAACTAAACATTGATAAAATCCCCGTACTTGGCTATTTCCGCTGCCACAATTTTTGCATTTTCAGACCGCCGCTGTATTCCACAAAGTTACCGACATATATGCCGACGCAAGTTGAAAACAACGACACCAATGCGTTTAACAGGTCAAGCAATCCTTAACAGTCCATCGGTGACATCCAACAACAAGAATTTAATTGATTTTTCAAAATGTCAAAAAGGATATTTATAAGTTTTGTCGTATAGCCTGAAAACGATTGCTCTGAAGAAAATATGGAGTAGTAGCAAAGTTTTTGCTCTCGACAACAGGATTTAGTCTTCGTTTTTTCGATCTGGTGCCTCTGGCAAATCATACAATATGTTGGTGGTCATAGAATGTCAAAATCGAAATTTCCGATTCGTGTCGGTTTGTGGCAACTTAGTACAGTTGAGAACGAGTGATATTTTTTGAGGCTTTCAAAATCAAGATGGGCCCGACCGGCAAAGGGCGATGCTTACAACGATTCAGCTTGTGTCGTTTGCAGTCGGGTGTCTCGCAGACGGAGCGGTCAAGACTGACGCCTCTGGCATACTATTAGCGAGTGTAGAATCATGTGGGTGACTGATAACAAGTTGAGTGTTGATATAGGATTCTATATTTTAGATTCCAAAGCAATATTATGATTATCAGTATCGATACCCATGGGCTCGCAGGTTAGGGTGGCCGGATCGGGCGACAAAATTTTCACCTCCACAGCTTAGTCAACAAATTATTGCAGCAATGCAAACACAAACCTTTACTATAGGTGCACGATTATACAAATTTTATTACGCCTCGAATAAAAAAGCAATATTACAATTTCCTATCTACAACTAATTGTCAATATTAACTGTTTTTTCGCGTAATGTGTTACACTAGTCAATAAATCGCCTCAAAAACGCTGCTCATACGTCGTTGATTGAGGTCGGAAATCATTTTGTATTTAAGTTTCACGCAATTCAATTAAACTCTTAGTTGCAAAATCAAAATTTTTCGGAAAAAGTTATTTTTTTCGGTATGAACGATGTGATTTACTGAGACGAAGCAAAACCAATTTGCCGCCAGGGATCTTTCAGTCAGACGGAGCATAAGCAAAACTTAGCCAGAGGGCACTCGTTTCAAAACGCTGTAGCCAAAAAAGTCCAGTCTAGTGTGAAGAACAGTTGCATAATAATTCACTAAACTTTTCAGGGCGTAACCAAAACGATAGCTATGAAGACAACCCAAATAAACCCTAAACATTTTCACATTAGTTATTAAACATAAAAATATCGTATAACGATTATTAGATAATGTCAATGCTAATATGGTACCTTGTATGTTAAGTAAGACATGACAAATATATCTTAATAAATTTATATACTAAATATGCAATTAATATTTATATATATATCATTCCTTTTTTGTACGATGTATATACACATTTTATTCGAACAGAGTTAGCCGACAAAAGGTTCCGCAGTATCCACAATAATGACTATAATTTCGCTATTGTTACGAACCAGGGTTGTTTAAGATGAAACACACATGAGATATATATTACAAATTGAACAGATGTGACATTTTAATACATACCAAATCGAAAAATTGCAGCGGGCCTATTGATATATAATATAATTCCGCTCTCTGGACGCCATATACACCATTTTGCTCAAGTGCAGACTATCAAAACGTAATAATTACATAGCTATCCATAGTCAGAGTGACTCGCTTACAAAATTCGACGGGTCCCCAAAGTCATATTTAGCCACCCCTCCCTCATTTAACAATAAACTATACAAACTATCAAAACGTAATAATTACATAGCTATCCATAGTCAGAGTGACTCGCTTACAAAATTCGACGGGTCCCCAAAGTCATATTTAGCCACCCCTCCCTCATTTAACAATAAACTATACAAACATGCATAGGAGCGAGTAACCTGAGCTAAAAATAACCGGAACAGAAACTGTAAATTTTAGCTAGAACTTTAACCTGGTTGTATCACTATATACGCTGAAATAAAAATGATGACTATGAGCGGAGAACGATGCATTTATAACGTTCTCTAAATGTTTAACTCATTAGCTTTATAAGTTTTAAATATACATTAGACACGTTGTTAGTCCTCCGTAACCCTCGATGGTGATGAAAATGTTAAGACAACAAAAATTGTCCAATTTTGAAGTTTCAATTTTTTCAGTTGTATGTAGAGGTCTATGTGTTTTCAAGCGGCTGGATACGCTGAGAGCAACGAATCCAATATATATGGGTCAGGGAGTAACTGGAATTCCGGTTCCGGCGAAAATCGTGTTCCGGTTGCCGTTCCGACAAAGGGCAAAAACCATACCGAAACCGGAATTCCGGTTTAAAAATTTAGTTTGAAATTTTCCACGTTTTTTGCTTCATCCCGTAATCCAAACATATGTAATATATATTATACAATGATCAAGCTCCAATACAACCAAGCAAAAGAAAAGATTAACTAACCAATTTGCCGTGTGAAACGTAAGTAGGGCACATAATTAGAGCAGGAATTTTTCATAATAACCTGCAGGAGTTTGTTAAATCAAAGCCAGATCTATGCTTGTAGCAGCTATTGTACACATCTAGAAGTCTGTGGGATACCTTTGAATTAAACCGGTCCAACTCGGTAACAGAGTATGGCTTACGCAGAAGTACTTAGGCTATGCTTGGCAATGAACTGTATTTACTGAAACTGTGCGAGCAGCATCACAGTGTGTCTCATTTATTATAGCATTCTGATTAGAAAGTTATCATCATTATGATCTAACTGACGGGCACTGTTTGTCCAACGCTAGGCTAAACAGTGTCTCTGACCACTGTTTAGAAAATTACCTTCTATCTATAATTATTTTCTCTTAGAATCATATAAATCAATAATTTTAAGTTTCCTACAGAAGAACATGCAACAAACGTATGTGTAATAAAGGGAGGCGACTTGAGACAGAGCGAAAGTGTGTATTCTACGCTCCAAGATTTGTAAGCACATTCGATTTGACGCAGTGCACGCAATGGTGCATAGTGGAAGACATTTTTGCTCCGAATATCCAAAAACCGACATATTTGATTGATAAATAAACATTATTAGCTTCCTCAGTCTCTTTAAAGTTTCAGAAAGGCAATAATACCATCGCAATACATTAAGTTTAATGTAAAAGTTATTTTTAATGCATTTTAAATGCACTATACCTTCATTTCTTCCATCATCTGTTTTACTATATATAAATTTCGAAGACCAGGTTCCGGTTCCGGATCCGGTTTAAATGGACGGTCCCGGTTCCGGTAAATTGCGGTTCCGGTTATTCCCTGATATGGATAGAGGCCTATCACGTCAAAATATATGCTTAAACAATATTTTTTTTTGTAGGTGATTTGAAAATCGGCCACTTTCAGATTACACTCAGCGCCCACGCTCGCTTTTGTTTTCACGTTGGATTGCGAGATACCGCGAGATTTTTCCGAGGTCCCAACTTGAGCCGACTTTTCTCAATAAATACACGAGGTATCCGCAAACTAATAGGCCTATTCCATATAGCTTTACCAGGGCTTTTCAATGATATATAACAAGTTTTTCAACCACTTCCCAATCTGGAGTCTATAAGCTTATAGTTGGCGCCAAATTCCATATTTGGTGAAAAGCGTGGCAAATGCACCTAAATGTGTGTTTTTTATTGCTTTTAGTGTCTTATATGGGGTTTTCTGGGCAGATAAACTTATTGCAAGTTTTAAAAATATTGTTAGGAAAATATTTTTTACAGTTCTGGTTCATATTTGGCATAAAAAATGACGTTTTCGAAATTTTTGGTGACAAGTCGTGGGAAAAGCACTGAATGTGTGTTTATTGTTGGTTTTAGTGTCGGATATGGAGTTTTCTGGGCCGACAAACTCTTTGCGAGTGTCAAGAATATCGTGTTGCAAATATTTTTCACACTTCTGCTTCGGGGGATTGTTCTCACCACTCGAATTCTAGCTCGCAAGCGATGTTCACTAGTAAATTATGAAATTTCAAAGTTAAATTTTATTCTACCGCAAACACGTTACAAACCATCAACAAGGGATCATGGATGAATAAGTGTGGCTAGTACTTAGCGTGGTACGTTCACATTCCTCGCTTATTTCTATTGCTGAGATAGCATTTGGCGAACCAAAACAAACCCAAAGCCCTCGCAAAGCGTGGCGGGATTTCTGAGGATTTCACTTCGAGAGGTGCACTTTTGCCGATGAGCCGCGGCAGTTGTTGCATAATTTATAACTTCCTTCAGCTAAGCCACTTATTTTACCTTCGCTGTTGTACAAACTGCACAGTTATTATGACGTTCCTGTAAAGTAAATGGAACTTGAGATAATTTTAAGCCAGTTTTATGCATATTTTAGGTATTTTGTTTTTTCGAAGTATTTTGTTGGCTTTAGGTGACTCTGATGAGCCTTCAGCGAAAAAAGCAAAATCTTTCACGGGTTAGTATAGTATTAACTATTTCTTTCTTAAATTGTCATATTTCTTCGTAAAAGCGTAAAGTAACGCTTGCCGCCAGCGGGACGGATCGATCTTCATCCGTTTAGCCATGACTGCACGTTAGCCGCCGAACTATTTAGGAGCTGTTGCACGGAACCTGCGTTAACGATCCTCGCAAAGTGGACATTTTACAGTGTTCTGTGCAAACACACGCCACATGCCAGACTCGCTTAGCGCTAGCTGTGACAATATCTGAATTTACAAACTACTAATGGTTAACGACACAATTTAGATATATAATGTATTCCACTCGAGCACCTTACACGCAATTGTCTATCTTTCTAAAGGCGGATATGTGGGGGTTTATATCTATGTGTATTTTCGGGGAACATCTCGAAGTGTGAGCGAAATTTCAAGTTTTTGTTCATGGTTTTGCATTTTTCATTGTATATACGTACCAGTTTTCTTAAAGGCCTTAAGAGCTTTATTATATTTACACTGCATGGATGGGTAAAAATGGGTCTTTGAATGGGCCATGAGACCCAAAATACACTAAAACGGCAATGTATCCTTGCGGGATAAGTGAGTATATTTCTTTAACTATTCAAGTAACATAGCTGGTGTTCGGCCTAATTTGTAAGGTTATTCTCAATATTTCTCAGAAATGAGTTTTGTTCGTTCGATGTTTGTCCGAAGCTGTCTGTTAGATTTTCATTCAAAAAATTTCAGTTATTTTTCAACAAATGTTCGAATTTTTCCGAGACCTGTTCGAATTTTTTGCGATCTATTTTAAAATTTGTTCGAGTTATATGCAATGTTCTTTTGTTCGAAACGCGGAACTTATTTCTGTCGAGTACTGATTAGCTGTGTACATATCGCTAAATTACATAGTCGAAACTCTGAAATTACCACCTTGGTGATAACTATAAGCTACTGGTTTTAGCATTGGGTTTACTCCAGGAAATACCAGACGTTAATTCGGTAAAACAAGGTTTCTACAACATAAATCCTGAATTAAAAGACACATCCGTATGTTATGTTGTAGACAAGGGTAGACGCCACCTAGAAATTATGTACAAAATTTTTTCCATAAAAATATAACATGTTGTGTTTCGAACAAACAGGCGCCTACAAAGATACAGTACAGTCACGCTCAAAAACTAGATGCTACGCTGGGACCGTTGGGTTGAAAGGCACATTATTGCTACCAAATATAGGCCGATAACATTAAAATTGTATACTGGTGACTATCTAAATAATCAAGTTATTAATTAAACAGTGTTTGACATTTATGATAGCTGTTGGGAAGCTTGCATTTTGACGATGCGATCGTAAGCGCTTGAATGTAGACGGAGGAGATTGTCACGCTGGAGCCAAAGTCCTTGAGATTTCCATTTGGACAAATTCGTGTACGTGATTATCACACTTGTAACAAACTCTGCAAACTAAAATAGCATTTAGCGGACGATTCAGTGGTTGCGATATGTAAAGTTTTCAGCCCAATATCAAATATATAAATGCAAAAATTAAAGAAACGTCTTTAAAAGATGAAACATGAAAACAGCATTCTGTTTTGTATTTCGCACCTCGATATTTATTGGATGTACAAAAATCACGTTGTCGACACTCAGCCAATCATGGTTTAACTCAAGTCATATGACTAATTTTAACCAATCGCTTTCGCGCAGTGTAGTCAATTATAGTTTATAATGCTTTAGTTGTGTTCACTAAACTCCACTGTGAAAGCTAATATCTATGCCATGAGTATTCCGAGCAGGTCGAGCTTTCCATTTTAGCTGATTCTCGATCTTTCGACGTCCAGTAAACGATGACAATAGTCGTTTTAATGGACGAATCAAAATTTTATATTAATTGAAAACTGGCTATGTAAATAATTTCGGTATGATTATTTCGTTTTTTAATTGTAACCTAGGAGCCTAGGGTATATACCCAACGGTAATAAGGCAGTTTTCGCGAATAGATTGAAGAGCTGGTAATGTTTCTCGAATAATTCGTCAACATTTGGCGAAATGTTTTGTTTTAGTTCTGTGCATAACTATATTATCAGGTCAGTGGGAGAATACACAGTGCCTACCAATAGCTAGCAGCTAAAGCTAGAAAGTACTACAAACGGCACCAAGCGTGACACATCATGTCTCCGCCGGCAATGATGCCGAATGACACCATCTCCACCAGGAATCAACATCCTGTCCATTCAACAACTCGCAAAGATGATTGCGAACCAGTTGGCCCTCACCAGGCCTCAACACCAGCCTCCGGGGTTTATGCACACGATAGCTCTTGATTATCCAAGTTGACCGAAACGCTTGTTTTCGAACAAAGTTAAACAATGTCGTCAAATTTTGGTATATTTATTGTAAATAATTATATATTGTTTTATTATTCGATATTATTGTATTATGTAATAGTTATTGTTATTATTGCTGTTTATTTTGTATCCTCACATCAGCGAGTCACTGTAATAAAACGAACATTTGCTTCCATTTTATTTAGGTCCAAGCGTAAACCCGTTTTTGCAGCAGTAATTAATTTATAATGCACAGATAGTTCTTCAAACTCCTACCGGTTTCTTTTTAAGGTTTATGACATGCTATGTAAACATGTGACGCAGGCTTTGATTATAAATAATATATGTATTTGCGATGACGTCATTCCATTTCAGGTTCGACTAGTCAAGAAGTAGAGGACGTCAGCTGTGCTTCCACGTCGGAACGGTGTATACCGCAGCACCACTCTAGCGGAGACTATAAATACAGCATTTGTGTACGACGTTTTAGTCATGGCGATTATACGTTGTTGCACGATTCGTCTTGTGATCTTCTGCCGTGTCTTGAGCTCCAGTTTTTTATAATACAAAGCCAAGGTTTGTTTTAGTTACTACACGTACCTAGTAAGCGCCTAAAATGACCATCGCATTTCGATCGAGTGGCTCGTTTAACATTGCGAAACGATTTAAATTAATAATAAATTTTGTTTTTAGAACAAGTTTGTTTCTAGCGAATGGCGAGCGAGCAACAGTGATTTTTGGCTGGTATGCTGCTTGTATTTCATTTTTGAACGCGATTGAAACGAATATCTTATGCATAAGTTCATAATGAATAATCGTCGTCACTGTCTGTTCACTCACGCCTAGACAAGCTTGATTAATAGTGAGCTGACGACAATTTTTAAGATATTCAAGTTGAATTAATCGTATTTAATCATAATCAGGATGTGTGTATTTAAATTCCACCGCCATGGAAATATTAAATATTGTTGTATTAAACGGAACGAGAATTATTATAAATATTTGTTTGTTTATTTTTAGTCGAATGGGATTTGGAGTCCGGAGGTTACACGTCGTATATTGCCGAGGACGAAGATGAAGAAGTAGGCGACAATTTTTTGGCTTTGGTATTTGATTACCGAAACTTATCAATTTTTCATGTGGATACTGTGTTTTTAATACATTTAACATATTGCCGGTTTCATATTTTGCGCCACATACTTTATCTGCCAACAATTTTTCCAATAATAACTATCTGGATTCTCCATTATGGGGATCCCCACTCCACCCACCAAAATCACCACAGTTCGCTCGCCCCCACTCCATAAAATCACAAATGTTTGATATTGATTTCGACCGCACAAAAATAAAAATAAGCGATGAGAAACAGTTTGTAGTAGCCTCATTTAAAATAAGGCAGTTGCGACACTTAATAATACCATCAGTGCCCAAAATATGTACACATAGCAAAAAATTGGGTCAAAGATATGCTTAAAAATTGAGCAAAAAATTGGGCCAAAGATATGCTTAAAATTAGTAATTTCGCTTTTCGTTCCATTCGAGATATCTCCTCCCTGAATGACGGTGTTGAGGCCTGGTGAAGGCCAACTGGTTCGCAATCATCTTTGCGAGTTGTTGAATGGACAGGATGTTGATTCCTGGTGGAGATGGTGTCATTCGTGTTCATTGCCGGCGGAGACATGATGTGTCACGCTTGGTGCCGTTCGGAAGACCTCCAGCTTTAGCTGCTAGCTATTGGTAGGCACTGTGATTCTCCCACTGACCTGATAATATAGTTATGCACAGAACTAAAACAAAACATTTCGCCAAATGTTGACGAATTATTCGAGAAACATTACCAGCTCTTCAATCTATTCGCTGGCGAAAACCGCCTTATTACCGTTGGGTATATACCCTAGGCTCCAGGTTACAATTAAAAAACGAAAATAATCATACCGAAATTATTTACATAGCCAGTTTTCAATTAATATAAAATTTTGATTCGTCCATTAAAACGACTATTGCTATCGTCAATGGATGTTGAAAGATCGAGAATCAGCTAAATGAAATCCCGACCTGCTCGGAATACTCATGATAGATATTAGCTTTCACAGTGGAGTTTAGTGAACACAACTAAAGCATTATAAACTATAATTGACTACACTGCGCGAAAGCGATTGGTTAAAATTAGTCATATGACTTGAGTTAAACCATGATTGGCTGAGTGTCGACAACGTGATTTTTGTACATCCAATAAATATCGAGGTGAGAAATACAAAACAGAATGCTGTTTTCATGTTTCATCTTTTAAAGACGTTTCTTTAATTTTTGCATTTATATATTTGATATTGGGCTGAAAACTTTACATATCGCAACCACTGAATCGTCCGCTAAATGCTATTTTAGTTGCAGAGTTTGTTACAGTGTGATAATCACGTACACGATCCGGTCCAAATGGAGAAAATCTCAGGACTTTGGCTCCAGCGTGACAATCTCCTCCGTCTACATTCAAGCGCTTACGATCGCATCGTCAAAATGCAAGCTTCCCAACAGCTATCATAAATGTCAAACACTGTTTAATTAATAACTTGATTATCTAGATAGTCACCAGTATACAATTTTAATGTTATCGGCCTATATTTGGTAGCAATAATGTGCCTTTCAATCGTTCACCAGCGTAGCATCTAGTTTTTGAGCGTGACTGTACTGTATCTTTGTAGGCGCCTGTTTGTTCGAAACACAACATGTTATATTTTTATGAAAAGTTTTTGTACATAATTTCTAGGTGGCGCTTGACCTTGTCTACAACATAACATACGGATGTGTCTTTTAATTCAGTATTTAATGTTGTAGAAACCTTGTTTCACCGAATTAACGTCTGTATTTTTGGAGTAAACCCAAATGCTAAAACCAGTAGCTTATAGTTATCACCAAGGTGGTAATTTCAGAGTTTCGACTATGTAATTTAGCCCAATATCAAATATATAAATGCAAAAATTAAAGAAACGTCTTTAAAAAAGATGAAACATTAAAACAGCATTCTGTTTTGTATTTCGCACCTCGATATTTATTGGATGTACAAAAATCACGTTGTCGACACTCAGCCAATCATGGTTTAACTCAAGTCATATGACTAATTTTAACCAATCGCTTTCGCGCAGTGTAGTCGATGATAGTTTATAATGCTTTAGTTGTGTTCACTAAACTCCACTGTGAAAGCTAATATCTATGCCATGAGTATTCCGAGCAGGTCGAGCTTTCCATTTTAGCTATTCTCATCTTTCGACGTCCATAAAATCATGACAATAGTCGTTTTAATGGACGAATCAAAATTTTATATTAATTGAAACTGTGTGTATGTAAATAATTTCGGTATGATTATTTCGTTTTTTAATTGTAACCTAGGAGCCTAGGGTATATACCCAACGGTAATAAGGCAGTTTTCGCGAATAGATTGAAGAGCTGGTAATGTTTCTGAAATAATTCGTCAACATTTAAATGTTTTGTTTTAGTTCTGTGCATAACTATATTATCAGGTCAGTGGGAGAATACACAGTGCCTACCAATAGCTAGCAGCTAAAGCTAAAGTACTACAAACGGCACCAAGCGTGACACATCATGTCTCCGCCGGCAATGATGCCGAATGACACCATCTCCACCAGGAATCAACATCCTGTCCATTCAACAACTCGCAAGTAGATGATTGCGAACCAGTTGGCCCTCACCAGGCCTCAACACCGTCATTCAGGGAGGAGATATCTCGAATGGAACGAAAAGCGAAATTACTAATTTTAAGCATATCTTTGGCCCAATTTTTTGCTCAATTTTTAAGCATATCTTCGACCCAATTTTTTGCTATGTGTACATATTTTGGGCACTGATGGTATTATTAAGTGTCGCAACTGCCTTATTTTAAATGAGGCTACTACAAACTGTTTCTCATCGCTTATTTTTATTTTTGTGCGGTCGAAATCAATATCAAACATTTGTGATTTTATGGAGTGGGGGCGAGCGAACTGTGGTGATTTTGGTGGGTGGAGTGGGGATCCCCATAATGGAGAATCCAGATAGTTATTATTGGAAAAATTGTTGGCAGATAAAGTATGTGGCGCAAAATATGAAACCGGCAATATGTTAAATGTATTAAAAACACAGTATCCACATGAAAAATTGATAAGTTTCGGTAATAAAATACCAAAGCCAAAAAATTGTCGCCTACTTCTTCATCTTCGTCCTCGGCAATATACGACGTGTAACCTCCGAAATCCAAATCCCATTCGACTAAAAAATAAACAAACAAATATTTATAATAATTCTCGTTCCGTTTAATACAACAATATTTAATATTTCCATGGCGGTGGTAATTTAAATACACACATCCTGATTATGATTAAATACGATTAATTCAACTTGAATATCTTAAAAATTGTCGTCAGCTCACTATTAATCAAGCTTGTCTAGGCGTGAGTGAACAGACAGTGACGACGATTATTCATTATGAACTTATGCATAAGATATTCGTTTCAATCGCGTTCAAAAATGAAATACAAGCAGCATACCAGCCAAAAATCACTGTTGCTCGCTCGCCATTCGCTAGAAACAAACTTGTTCTAAAAACAAAAATTATTATTAATTAAATTGTTTCGCAATGTTAAACGAGCCACTGATCGAAATGCGATGGTCATTTTAGGCGCTTACTAGCTACGTGCAGTAACTAAAACACACCCTGGCTTTGTATTATAAAAAACTGGAGCTCAAGACACGGCAGAAGATCACAAAACGAATTGTGCAACAGCGTATAATCGCCATGACTAAAACGTTGTACACAAATGATGCATATATAGTCTCCGCTAGTGGTGCTGCGGTATACACCGTTCCGACGTGGAAGCACAGCTGACGTCCTCTACTTCTTGACTAGTCGAACCTGAAATGGAACGACGTCATCGCAAATACATATATTATTTATAATCAAAGCCTGCGTCACATGTTTACATAGCATGTCATAAACCTTAAAAAAGAAACCGGTAGGAGTTTGAAGAACTACCTGTGCATTAAAAATTAATTACTGCTGCAAAAACGGGTTTACGCTTGGACCTAAATAAAAATGGAATCAAATGTTCGTTTTATTACAGTGACTCGCTGATGTGAGGATACAAAATAAACAGCAATAATAACAATAACTATTACATAATACAATAATATCGAATAATAAAACAATATATAATTATTTACAATAAATATACCAAAATTTGACGACATTGTTTAACTTTGTTCGAAAACAAGCGTTTCGGTCAACTTGGATAATCAAGAGCTATCGTGTGCATAAACCCCGGAGGCTGGTGTTGAGGCCTGGTGAGGGCCAACTGGTTCGCAATCATCTTTGCGAGTTGTTGAATGGACAGGATGTTGATTCCTGGTGGAGATGGTGTCATTCGGCATCATTGCCGGCGGAGACATGATGTGTCACGCTTGGTGCCGTTTGTAGTACTTTCTAACTTGAGCTGCTAGCTATTGGTAGGCACCGCGCATTTTCCCACTGACCTGATAATATAGTTATGCACAGAACTAAAACAAAACATTTCGCCAAATG
>JASANE010000116.1:0-29464 GCA_030248225.1 Trileptium ribeirensis | reverse complement strand
TGTTAGATCCAATGTGAACTATGACTTCTTGTGCGTCTATTGAAGCCAGCATAAGTGGCCCGACAAACGAACTTGGTGTAGTTATTATGCGACAGCCACAAAACCCCATTATTAGCAATGACGATTGTTTCTCCGCCCGGGTCACGTGGCTAAGATGTTTCTTCTTGGAGACGACGGCCTTGCGTTCAGCGATTCTGATCAAGACTCCTTGTGCTGTAGTGTAGACGTCAGTGTGGTTAGCGGTTTTGGTCCGACCAACGCACTGTTCTTGCAGAGTTGACAAACCTCATCTGGAGCGTCCTCGCCCATGATGATCCCATCCAAACAACGCGATGTATGGTCCGTCGCCAATTAGTGTATTTCGCAGAACGCAATGCCTCATTGCATGTTACATGCGTGTAATTTTAATACTTCGTAACGTGCTTGTTTAACCCGTGTAGCGTAGTTGGGTGATGGTAATTTCATGTGAGTGCTGCGCTGTGGAAACATACCAGCCGACGTTATATATCCTTAAGTAGGGTCGGACGTAGTCCGACGTAACCAACGGCACTCGCAATATAAATGCAAACTTGAATGACCCTAGGTCGATATGTACTGGATAGATTTGCCCAAATTGGTAGGCTAGTGCTGGTTCGCGTATGAGAATGGTCTGCGCTATCTGCGAGTTCTTTTGGAATAAGTTCTTTAGCGTGAACGCGTCCACTACTTTCGGTGATAGTTGGCCGCTCATCATGGCTTCCATGACAGCGTAGGCCGATGATCGAAGACTGGTGTGAAATATGTGATTGACTAGCTCGCGGTGAACGTCAGTAACGTAGCGTTGTTCTCGGCACCTTACCTGGTCAATCATGGTTACCACCTCCTGCATTTCATGAGGTAAAAATGAGTAAAGCTCCTTTTTGCCGTGCGTTAGTTTCATGATCGCTCGCGAGTTGCCATAAGCGACGTTGTAGTTGTTTCTCATTTGTTTGGATAGCGCGAGTACTTGCTTATTTAAATCCTTAAGATGTACCGCATTAGTAAAAGCTACGCCACGCCTAGAAATCCTGTTACTACGCCTGCGGCTTCAGCTAATGCGGCGAGAAATCGTTTCTTTCGAATCTTGGGTTCCTCACAAAGATGGGCATTCGCCTCGCAATATTCGCGCATTAGTGCCATGTAATAACTAGTGTCGAGTACGCCTTGATACGTGCTTCTTAATTCTCTTTCTAGTTCTTGAACTTTCTGTTGCAAATCCGGCATGGTAGTACTAATTGTGTCGGGACAGCAGTTAACCAAGCAAGGTTTACCCCGTGGAGTGTATACACACCATGCCATAGTTGCTTGCCTACTAGGTTGCAGTCCGTCCAAAGATAGCCGTAAAATTATTGGTAATAGGGTGGATTGCGAAGCAGTTATTACTAAACGTTGTGGTTGAATCACGTGCCCACCTGTTGATTGAGCATGGCTCCTAAGCGTGCTACTTGGTCCGAAAATGGCGTAGAAATTGCCCTAGCTGATGGAGGATTAGTGAAGCTATTAGTAATTCTATTATCTTGGTTCCCTTGTTTAGCAATCCCCCCCGCAGCTTTTACTCTCTGTACTATTCCGTTTGAAGAAGACCGTACCGACCCCATCGGTGATGCGCGGTCACTTCCGTCAACGGTGTTGTCGTGGTCATTGTTGACATTTTCATTGTCTGCGGGGAAACTTAACTCGGAGATGAGGTCGTCAGAGCCGAGTGATTCGATTGCGGGCATGTCAAATTCGTCCTCGTCGGTCTCACTGAGTGCCGGATTTCAATTCTCTTTCAAGTTCCTCCTCGTCGATGAAGGTTATGTCAGCGTCATGGTCAGTGTTTGAAACTTGGTCTATGTCTTCGTTTGGGTCACTCTGCCAGTTTTTTGGGCGGGTTTACGTAACCACAATAGTAGTAGGTACAATAGTTCTTCACGCTTTTGATTGCTACCTACTTCCCTGAAAAGTGCGTAAGCCATTATAGCGTATACGATGTGGTGGATTGACAGCCCCGGAACTTTGGGTCCGGATTCGTCGAATTCCGTAACTAGATTATCCAACAAATAGGGTGCTCTATTTACGGTTTCTAAAAACTCCAAGTTGGCTTCCCTATACGCCATATGTTCATAGGGCGTGTGTAAGCGCTGTGTGCTACTTGGTTGAATGCATACATGCCTTCAACATAGCCGAAAATTTTGAGGCGACCACTACCGCGTCGTCTCTTGGAATCAGTTCGACTTCGACAGCGCGGAGTTCGGTCGACTTTACTGACCGGCTCCGGCGCATTATTTTAATTATTTTCTACGTTTGTTCAATTGCTTTCCCGTGTTCTGGGTTTTCGCGTTTGGATTGGAGACGACATCCGGAGGACCGTGCAGACTTCCTGGGTCTCGCGAAGGGGGTCTAGCTTTTGCCACCCCGGATCAAAGACTGTAAATGAACCTGAGTAGGACAGCCTGAAACGCGGGGGTTTACTTTCCGCGGATGTAACAGAGACGATCCATCGATTTAGAATGTTGGTCGACGCTGGTAAGGCTCTTGCCCCTAGGCTAGTTCCACTTTAGTCGTACTCCCTCCTCAACTGAGTGGTCACGTTTTCACGAATCCCTTGACAAACCTCCGTGTGTCGAGTCCCGTCTTGAGCGTTGTGGACCGTTGCGCGGGATGGCGATGAAATGTAGGCATCAAGGTCGAAGTCCTTCTGATTCCCCGTGGTCGTAGGTAACATAAATCAAAACGGACGCTTCCCGTCCACGCTTTACATGATCTGTTACTATTGAGTTAGGGTAGCTGAATTTTTCCTGAGCCGACCACGGTAAAATTTCCCAACGATTTGTAGGGATAGGCTTACTTGTTCATGGTTATGGTTTGTAAATTTTTAACTTAGTGGACCGTTCGATGCTCATGCCGCTGCTTGAGCTCGGACTGACGTCGCAGTTAGGGACGGAGGATCAGCCTCCGTCGGGCTTTAGGAAGCCACAAAATTTCATTTATCAGGACGAGTTAAGAAAATTTGGGGAACATCGAAAAGACTAAACAAATTCTAAGAACCTTAGCTTAAGCGTAAGGTGTTGGCACTCCGAAAGCAGCGAATTTTACACAATCTTTGCACGATTTTGCCCGTATTCGAGTTGTGCTCTAGTAAGACGGTTATCACTAGCCTCACATAAGGATCAACTACCGACGTCAAGAGTCCTCGACAGCCCCTCATGACTAAACTTACTAGGCGCTTGTAAAAGATATTACTTCACCATGTTTGCTTCGAAATCATCTTGGTTCAACTATTAAGTTTACTAACGCTCACCATAGTACGTAGACGTGGTTAAGCTCGGCGATAGTAAGTAGGAAAACTCCCCGTACTAAAACGAACCAACCGCATGGTTAGTGACCACAATCCACCACTGTGCCCGCTTCCAAAAGCCCTGCACCGTGCCCCGCCCTTAAACAGAGAAAGTGGACTATAACATCCTCTTTTCAACAAAGAAAAAATCGGGACCTATCGCGATTCGTTTTGAGCCCAAACCGAGTAAGTGCAGAACCCCGTTTTCTTTTCAGAGCGACTTGATCGCTGAGTTTAGGCATTTTTCTAATTTTTATCTGGTTGCCCGTTAGGCTATGTACTATGTATGCCCTTGCTCAGAATTTGTGTCGTTTTTGCCTCTCTCCTTTTTCGTTTTCCCGTTCTAAGTTTCGATCCTGCACGGGGATTTTATGGCCGCTGCAGATTTTTCCGTATTATCCACTCGACTATCGAGTTCTGATAAATTTCAATAAAATTTCAATGATGTAGTCAAGACACTGTACAGTTTCGATGTGTACAGTGCAGTGTATTAAGGCAATAGGATGAGCGATAGAGAGAGGGCTGAAAAGAAAACAACGACAAAGGAAACAAAGAAAAAGAAAAGAAAAGAACCAAACAAACCAACTCCAAAAGAGAATACCCTGACTCCGTAGGGCGCAAATTAGTCCCAGTTGTGGAACGGGCACGATAATCCGTCAGAACAGTCAAGAGTGCAGCATCGGTCGTCTAGGAAATCGCCAAAGACAACAACTGCTCGTGCCTCCATCTATTTAGGATGTCGAAATAGCAACCAGGGGCGACCTTTCAAAACCAGTAAGACTCCGTCCCCTGCCGACATAACATAGTTCACTTGATACTCTCCTACCAAAATCAACCGCATTGTCGTCGGCCTACCGGTTACGAAGTGCTAAGACAAGGGGAAAAATCTCGATCCTCGTTTTGGACTGCTGGAGACGCCAAGTGGAACTTATTGTTGATTAGTGTAAAACCCGGCCTAAGGACCAAAATGCTACGAGAGACTCAGTAGGGCTGTTAGGTAGGATTTACTGAACTAAGACGGCACACCGGACGAAGTATTTATTATTGGACGTCCATATAGGCACATCGCTCTGTGTGCGACGATTATCAGAACCGATTGTTTGTTCTATACGTATTCGTTGGTCTTTCACCGTGTTTTAACTTGTACAATAGACAGTTTTGTTAATGCAACTATGTCTCAAATTTGTCGTAGGTCCATGCCTTTCCGCGCACCCCGATTCATGCTCCCATTCGACTAAAGTTATAGGGTAAAGGAGGCGAGCTACCATTTTTCCCGCACGGTCCTTCTGAGTATCTGCGAAAAGCCCCGCATGATCTAGAGCGAACTTCGAAGCATGCCAGAACACATGACCCGAGTTATAGCGGACTTAGTTGAACGTCTCGGGTGTCGGTTTTGGTCTGCGTTGTTTCCGGGAACGTGCTCACTCGCAACGCCTCGCTCCCCGGATAGACGCGGACAAGGAATAAACCAGTTCGACTGCCTCAGAGTTTCTGTTTGTGAGTTTATAAGTTCATAATTTATCTTGCAAAACCTAAATTATCGTACAGCTTTCTACAAATTTCGCTGAAACAAAACAACTTCGTTAGATTAGAATAGGGAATATCGGTCTGACATTTGACTATTAGCAGGTTTTGGTGTCAACCTCCCTGGGGGACCTCTGCGATTATACCCAGCTACTAGGCATTTGCGCAACCAATGGGCATGGTCCGAACACGCCCGTGAAGCGCCGCCTCCAGCCTGCTAAGCTTCCATAACTTCTTGGGTCTGGCACAGAAAAAGTGGCTAAATCGTAAAACTTAGGGTCCACCCTTGAGGTTATGATAGCCGGGGTCGTATGGGCATGGTGGTAGGAGGTTGCGCCATGCAGCTGCGTCACCATTATTACATATACACATAAAATTGAGTTTAATTGAACACGGGAATTGTGCACTTTATTTGCAGTTTTTCAGACGAGGAAGTTGCGTTTAATACATACGAAACGTGTATATGTGTTGTCATCCTTCAATATGTCAAAATTATATAGTCATCTTTTTTAATATATCAAAATCGGAAGTAGTTATCTTAGTGGGTAAACATTGTAACTCTAGGAATACATATATTATTCAATATTAGAGAGGCAAAATCTCCCTATATCATCAATGTCGGCATATAACAACCGGCAAATTGGCTGATTTGTAAAAACAGTTTTAATCTGGAATTGCAGTCTGCCAGGTTCGGTGAATAACTACGTAGAATTAACTAACGAGACAAAAAATATGTGTTGGCAAACATTGGGATAAAATTCTTGGAAAAATGGAGGAGGCTTTCGAGGGGGAAGATCGTCAACTGTTTTCAGCACCCCCCTCGAGACCTCGGAGTGTCACCACGTTTGGTGTGCGATTGCACCTGTTGCGCTCTTGCAGTTGTTACAATTTTACTATAACTTTCCCTAGGTTCAGGCCACGCCACTTTACGTAAAGTCGAAATTTATAGGTATGACTAGAACATGCAACTTTTAGTGCAACAGAAAGAGTAGGAAACTGGTATTTTGCAAACGCAGAAATATCTTTAACATCTAGCCATAAGAGGCTAAAATTTCTAGCAGCTATCTATAACATATTTTTGTCTCTAATGGTGAGCTGTTAAAATCTTTTGTATCTGGCAGCCATCATGTAAAAATCTCTTACAGTTAACTGTTAGATATTTTAAATTGTAATGGACGGTTATTAGAGACATTCGTACTTTATAGCTGGCTGTAAGAGACAAAAGTTTCTAACAGCTAGCCATTAGAGACAAAAATCTGTTATGACCACCTACAAGAGATTTTAGTATCTAACACCTACCTGTTAGAGATTTTTGTCTTTATAGGCAAACTATAAAAGACTAAAGTCTCTCACAGCTATCTGTTAGAGGATTTAATCTCAAACAAGGAGTCATAACAGACAAAAATCTCTAGCAACTCTTTGTATGAAACTAAAATGCAATCGTTTGTTAGAGACAAAACTGCCCACTTTTTGCACGCATTATTGTGTGAAACCTGCATAAATGATACATTATAGGTCGAAACACAATCAGTTGCCCGAAACACAACCAGCACACAAATGTATAGTTTGTTTTTTAGATAACTTTTCTGCATTGCAGAAAGCATTTCTACCGAAGGATCAAACAACTAAATTATTTACAGCACTATTGATAACATCGTTTGTCGACATGGTGTGCCTCATCATGCAGTAATGCCAACTCAAAACCCGTGCTTCACATCGTAGGACTTCGCGAAGGAATTGGGGCAAATCGGTACTAAAAAAGGTATACTGGGCGCCCTACCATCACCAGATAGATGGGTTGATCGAACGATGGAACCGAGCCTCACAAGCGATGCTCAAACCGACAACAGAACCCGTGCCGGGCCGGTCGGCGGATTTATAGAACCGTGTGCTTCGGTTATCGCACCTCGGTCCACGCATCCACAGGGCAAACGCCGTATTTCATCATGACTACTATGGATACGGATCTGCCGGGTGGAAATCCCGTATGCCTGAATATGCATACGACTACGGACAGTCCAATTAGTTAAAAATTATAAAAGACCTTGGAGCAAGTATGGTGTCGACTATTCCTCGCGCAGTCAAATTACAAAAAGTAGTTCGAAAGCAATGCGAAACAGCGCACATTCAAAGGGGTGGACTTTGTTCTGATGAAAAACTATAACCTATAACTTCATGGCCACTAAAAGGCACGTTTCACCCCGAATTGATAGGTCATTCCTGGTAGTCGGAGTACGCTTTAAGAACCAATGGAAACAGAATCTAATCTAGCTCAGGAACAACTAGGTCAAGCTCTGGGGTTTCCGAGTCGGAATCTAAATCACCAACAAGTTCACAACTCGATCGAACATATGATACCGTAAAATCTAAAGCAATCTCAGTGTAGGAGTCACAGCAACTGCTGCAACAGCAGCAACAGCAATAGGTACCTCGGCATCGATGTAGGGTGAAAAAGGCTATTACACAACACGCTGCACACATTTCTGACAATAAGCCGTTTACGATTGCAACAAAGTTTAACTCGAATCGGAACAGAGAATGGTGGTACTACTAAAGACGGCCGATGCTGGATTATAATGGTACCTCTAGCCATCATGTCGCCACTAAATTAGATAAAGCAGCGTGCCAAACACAAAGCTTTACAAGACAAAACTGTAAAATCAATTCAATGCATAGAATACTTCAAAGGATAAAATGCAATGGCAACAGCGCACGGACAGTCAAAAGTCGAGGAAAAGTGGCGCAAAGTATTCGAAAAGTTATCGCACAACCAAGGACAATTAATTTCGATAGATTACGAGCTTTACGCCCGTTACAAAAGACGCCATGGGGTCTAAAGCAAGAGGAACACTTGATCAAAATGGCACAAGCGAATATCTATCGTGAACTAGGTGTCTATTATCGTGTTGGCTTTACGAAACGCTTTGCAAACTTGACAGCAATACCGGATGTCCTCTGTCTGGACGAGAATACTATCAAGCAGCATAAGGAAATTGAAGAATTGATCAAGTAGGCAGAATCACGCGAGCAATACAAATGCAAGCGACGTGCAATGTAGCACAGATTGCGAATTGACGAGAAGAACGGAACAAAAGGAACGGCAGCACACGGAGGTGTAGAACGATGAAATAACAGTGTCCATAAAGAATCAAGCATCAACATCAGTTGTCGTCAATGCAGTCCGTCTCTACCGCCGCCAGGACCGCTTCTTTTGATGAAGGCGTCGAACAAGTCACCAATGATGTGCGACCAAAGGATCTGCGGATGCAAACTGCACAAGAGACAATTGACTATCTCTGACCGCAGCTATCAACAGAGGGATTTTCGGAAAACTCAACATCTGCGCAAAAAAACCACAATTGGAAAGTGCTGTTGTGGTATTGAAAAAATTAAATAATGCAGCAACTGTATGTTCTGGAAGTTAACATGGGCCGGCGCTGCCAGTTAAACCGCTTCACTCAACAATAAATGGCAGTTCCGCACTTACCACGTCCGGTATCGCGTGGATCAACAGACAAACTAAGGTAAAGCGTTTGAAAAGATTTATTAGAATTCCGCATCAGTCCTGAAATAAGGGAACGACTTTAAAAAATTCGACAAGGACGTGGATTCGTACCGTCTCAGTCGGAATCGCCACGAAAGCGTAAAGTTTCATCATATTGACCGTAGTCTCAGTATGGCCATGGGCACCATCGTCATCGCGAATCATCACGTGGTAGCTTACCACGCAAATATGGACGATATGGGCATAAATAATTTCCGCGACGACATGAGTACAGTGACCCTGAATTATACAAATCGGACTGGGACAACAAACCGATATCGCAATCGCGCGAGCGTTCACAAAAACTTATAAAATCGCCGAATGTACGACGTCGAACAACAGACTCGCAGCATTGTAAATACTCTCAAAGATTATTTGAAGACCAACGGTCTTTGAAGATCTCATTGATTTGTGATCAAAAAGATTTTCAGCATTTATAGTGTTATTATCGGTTTCTTAACAGCTAATCTGCATATTAGCCCTTGTTGTCGAAATTGTTTGTATTTAGATTTAATGGTACTTGAGTTCTAACGTTGTTGAAGTTATACCTTTTCTTTATTTAGTTCGCTGATGTTTTTGTGTATTTACTTCGTTTATGAACGATCGACCGTTTACTAGTAACGTTCGTGTTTCGTCATATGGTCTTGGCTCTGCTATCGAAGATGATCTCAAATCGTAAACTTGAATAGAAAGCTTTATTACCGGAATTGGTAACGGAAGCGTGATCTCACATTTTTATCACGTTGGATAGCGTGTACGATATATATCGGGCTGCCTGATTATTTCTCTTAAAATGCGGGCATATATTTGGGATGTTTATGAAATTTCTATTAGAGGGACTTAGAGAATAATTACTGGTACTAAGCCACTAATTCATTATCCATGTCGAAGTCTTGTTAACATGTTTATAATAAATAATTCAATTGTACGTGTTTTGCCAAATGGCCATCAAAGTAGAGGGTGTAAGGGCGCTTAGTTAATTAATCGTCAATTAAGGTCTTAGTTTATCGAATTAAGCACGCTGAGCTCTGCTTCTCGGTAACAAACCCCATCTTACGGTGACGAACAAGTTTTTAGATTGGCTACGCCCGCACCATGACACACCCTCAGCTATGCCCTAGCTGCGGCGCGGGCGGTGCAAACAAATTCCCACCCTTTCTTTAAACAGCTTGAGGGCTTAATGTAAAGGCTGCGCATATTACATAGCTAGGCGTTTGAATTATCTTCCTCTGCCTGTTCGGTAAGTATTTTTGGTGTATTTAGGAATTCGTTAACAGAGGAGCGTAATGTATATGTAGCATGTTCGCAGATTTTTAAATCTGTTGAAGCGCCCCTGTTTTTTGCGCCTATGTCATAGGGGTTTTATGCTGCTTGGCTGCTTTAAATTTGCTGTTAGGCGTTATCTGAGCATTAGCTGTTCGGCATTTTTTCTAAAAATATGCGAAGGCTGCTGTTTCCTCTTAATAGTTTAGATTTACATTGTGGAACCTTGTAATATTCAGATTGTACGATTATTATACATAATACATAATAGTTGTTTAAACATTGTGAAATGGTCAATACTCGTTTGGCATCAACTGGCGATGCCCTGCCTGATACTGGGAAGTGTGCGATGTGCCCATTGGAGATTTCTGATATAGAGACGAAAATCATCTGTGGGAAGTGCCGGTGTGCGTGTCACCGATCATGTGCCAAGGTTAGCTCCAACATTGTGTCGGATGCCTCAAAACCCGACTCCAGTATTCGATGGTTTTACCTGTCCTGTCTCACAAATATCGACGAGGGGTTGGCCAAACTCCACTCCTTTGAAGAGCGTCTTGTGAAATTTGAAGAAAATCAACAGAAGTTGGAGGGCATCGTGTGTGAATTGAACAAAAAATTTTGACGTCGTCATCCAGGGTCTAGCCGCCCCAGCCCCTTCAGTGTGTCCTACTGGTGCTTGCGGCATGCGAGAAAATGCTGGTGTTGATAATCGTGTTTTAATTGGTGGTGTAAATGACTCATTAAATGTTGTCGAAAATGCTGGCAAGAGCTGTGAAAATAGCATAACATCCAGAGTCTTGGGTGAAATTGATGATCGTAACCGTCGTAAATGTAATATAATTGTTGCAGGTCTCTCAGAATCGGACAGTACTGTTGATGCAGATAGGAAAAAGTTTGATTTGGATAAAATGAAGGAGCTTTTTGTCGAGAGTAAAATTCTATGTAATTCCGAAAATCTGGTTGTGATGTATCGGCTCGGAAAACCACGGGCAGATAAAAAGCCGAGACTACTAAAAGTAGTATTTAACAATGAAAACGATCGAAATTTGGCTGTCTCGTCGGCCCTGTCTTTGCGAAAATTGCCGGTAACATCTGAGTTTAGTGCTTGTTATATAAATCCTGACCGCACACGGGCCGAGATCGAAGTGTTCAACGCTACGCGTGCCAAGCGCAAGGCATCAAGGAAGTCTCCGGGTATGTGCGTTACTATTGATGCATCGGGGGACATGACAGTCCCGAGCTCTGTCCTGGGCCGGGACGCCGCTTGACTGAGAACTCTGTGACAGGATCTATAGCTCCTTCTAATAACTTTAGTGCTAGCCTAACTGGTCCGTTTTGTAATTCATACTCGTCAACTACCTCTAACTGTGTATATAAAATTAGTGGTTATGTATCTGGGTCAGCTATTAGTCGTGCAAACTCTACTCAAACTAATTGGTCAATATCAAACTTCACTTATAAATGTGTTTTAATCAACGCTCGTTCTGTAATAAATAAGCTACGAGAGCTTGAATTGTTTATTGTTTTAAATAATTTTGACATTGAATGCATTACTGAGTCGTGGGCGTCGGACTTAAACGATGACAGTGAATTGCAGTTGCTAAATTTCAGTGTGTTCCGATGTGACCAAGTAGGGAGACGCGGTGTGGGAGCTTTGATCCTCATCCGTTCGTCAATAAACGCCCGTTTGTCTAACAGGATTGATACTGCTGGCTTTGAAGACATAGTTTGTTGTGAAATAAGTTGCTCCGTGAAAACAGTTATTGTTGGCATGCGCGTATCGATCTCCATCGTCTTCGGATGTCAATAATTCACTCCTGTGTGACTGTATCCGTAACATTGCCGAATGCAATGGTATGTGGCTTACCTGTATTTGTGGCGATTTCAACTACCCCAAAATTGACTGGGTAAATTCCAATTGGCCCCCATCAAAAGACGATTTTATGGACTGCATTATCGATGCCAGTTTGTCGCAGCATGTATCCTTGTGTACCAAGGGTGATAACATCCTTGACTAGATTTTTTGTGACGCTGATAATGCGATTAACAACGTTGAGATACTACCGCCATTGAAGTCATCAGACCATAATTGTGCTAAATTTGACCTAGCAAGTCTTCAGTCGTCCCGATCTCGTTGTAGCCTTCGCCCGAAACAAGTTCGTGATTGGGCCCGCGCCCCGTGGTGCAGTATTAGGCAACTCATTGCCTCAACAAATTGGGACTCAGTGTTTGGAAAAAATGATTTGTCCTGCATCTGGGCCGAAATGCGTGAAATCTTTTGTCGTTCCATTGATAGTCTTGTTCCGTTGAAAACGTTACATCAGCTGAGGAAGCCCGTTTGGGAATTCCGTGTTGGAAGGCATTGAACCAAAAGCATAACGCCTGGAGGCGTTACAGGCGATCTAACACCAATGCGGCGTACGAAGATTTTAGGATAAAAACTGAGATTGCTGACCATTTCTGTGACGAGTCAATCCGCGAGTTTGAATTCAAATTGGCGTCAAATATCGACGTCGATCGTAAATCTTTCTTCAATTACGCGTTGAAGAAAAGCAAGATTCCACCGAAAATCGGTCCAATGGAGCTGAGTGATGGTTCCATAGCCTCGGCTGCAGCCGAAGACAGCAATGCCTTCAACCAGTACTTTGCGTCGGTGTTCAATCAACACCATTTTGTTGCCCCAAAAATCGCCTATCGTACAGACAGTAGGTTGTCCAGATTCGAAGTATCGATTGATAGCGTCAAGTTTTAAACAGAGTAAAAGCAGGTGCTGCCCCTGGATTTGATGAAATTTCAAACCGCTTCTTTGCGAACACACAAGACGTCATTGCCGAGCCGCTCGCTCGACTGTTTAATTTGTCTCTTCAATCAGGTGTGTTTCCCCGTCAATGGCGTGATGCAATTTACAAAGGCAAAGGTGACTAGAGCAAATGTGCCAACTATCGTCCCATTAGTTTGACTTCATCAGTAAGCAAGTTGCTCGAAACGCTCATTCGTGACCAGGTCACTACATTTTGTTCTGCAAACCATCTAATCTACGATACCAGCACGGTTCTCGATCCAAGCGTTCGACAACGACGCAGCTTCTGGAGTATCTCAACTTTGCTACACGATGCTTGGATCAGGGCGACTGGGTAGACGTTGCGTATGTTGACTTTCGAAAAGCCTTTGATTAGGTAAACCAACAGGCCCTCCTGCACAAAATTGCTGCTTGCGGTGTTGAAGGATCGCTCCTTCGTTGGTTCCGTAGTTATCTGTGTGACCGCCGGCAGTCAGTCTCTGTAAATGGCTCTTCTTCGTGGTCAGCGGTTACCAGTGGTGTCGCCCATGGATCTGTTCTAGGTCCGCTGTTTTTTCTGATGTTCATCAATGATGTTGATGAATATATGTCGTTGCCGTTTACAAATTTGCGGATGACATTAGACTAGGTCGACGGGTCATTAAATACTGCCCTGACGTAGATTTCGACTCTTTCCAATATGATCTGGACGGTCTTTCCAACTACTGCTATGAATGGTTCGTCGAACCCAACGAGTCGAAATGTTTTGTCATGCATTGTGGCCCAGATAATCCATGTGTCGCTTACTCTCTGATGGGTAACTGTCTGTCGATTACGAAGTCCGAAAAAGATCTCGGAGTGATAATCACTGATGATCTAAAGTTCTCTAATCACTGTGCAGTGATCTCTGCAAAAGCCCGCAAAGTCATTTTCCTGATTAGGAGGACCATTCAGCAATGGTCTAAACTTATATGGTTGCATTTGTATCGTTCCCTTATTCGAACTCATGTGGAATACGCAGTAAATATTTGGTGCCCATATTATCAGCGGGATATTCAGCTAATCGAGAAGGTTCAGCGCAAAAATGATTCCTGAGCTTCGACGAATGCAGTATGAGGATAGACTGAACTATTTGGGAATCCAGACCTTGGCGACGAGGCGTATTCGGAGCGACCTGATCCTGCTTTATAAGATGACGCACGGCGAAGTTTCTCTCGATGTGACGAAGTTTTTCGAATCAGGATTTTCCGGAACCAGAGGCCACAACTATAAGCTTCAAACGAAGGACATACCCAGATTGGACATCCGGAAATACTTCTTCTCACACCGTATAGTTCGCCGTTGGAATTCGCTGCTCTACGATGTAAAATGCACCCACACTGTCATCCTTCAAAAGCCGGCTCCACGCGGCAAATGTATTGCCTGCCTAATCATTTATTATGTTTTTTTCAACTTCAATATGGCCTCGCTCCAAGGCGAGGCTTGCTCCCCTCCTTATGGTGAATTTATGCGAACAAACCAATACGACGATTCTTCAAATCGCTAACCTGCCGTACCATGTGGAGGGAAGAATGGTACGTAAAATTTATTAACTGGAGCGTTATAAAAGCGACGGTATTCGGTATTAAAGCGAATAGTGTAGCAGTGAACTCGAGTAAACTGTTCCGATATTGATTTTACAAAGCTTTATTCATGTTGCTTTATTCTTTATTTTCTCTGACCAGCTTCGGGTGCCTAAAGTTAATCTGCACAGGTGCCTTCATCGGATGGTTACAGTTAATTTGAACTGCATTCAATCTACCCACCATGAAGATTGAATTATGCAATGAGATAAAAATGTTAAACTATGTCGGAGCTTATCTTCTTTGCTTGGCCGTTCTGTTCGTGCTTAATACGCAACGCTCCGACCCCCAGGGCTCACTATAACACACAATGTCTATACTAGATTAGCTTATTTAGGCCACCAAACACTTAGTCCTTCCAGCCACTGGGGTGCGCAAGTCCGTGGTCTGGCGTACCAGTAAAGCGGCTGTGTTCCAAGGGTAGCGTTTCAAGTCAAGAGGTAACTTAGTGGGTTGCACTAATCACTAGTCGTTTTGGCTCGGATCAAGTGTTATTATATTATTACGCTCTTGAATTTGATCAATACCCGTACACGTGATACAGTTTATACTAATACGACGCCGGAGCGCAAAAGAGCAGGGTTTAAACACTGAAACAGCTCGTGAACGATCGCGCTTGATTGCGACAATCTCCGCGGATTTGTAAAATGATAAATGCCGATGCCTCTTTTTTGTTTTTCGATTAAGGCTCTGGTTCAAGAATTATGGGGTTTGAGGTATGGTACCCCAATGGTTCCCCGACCCGAAATTCAAAAATTTGTTCTGACATGCTGGGCGGTTCAAAAGTTTTACATGGGGTTTTCAAGCATGGGAAACTTATTGCCGGTATTGGTTTTGCTCTGTGACCCATGGGTACGGGGGTATGGAGCCCTCAAGGTTCGGGATCAGAGTTCAAAATGATGGTTCTAACCCATTTTAGTATCCTTCACGGAAGCAAGCTAATTTTTATTTTAACTTTCGAATTTTTTCTCTGGTTGGTTGTATTTTATAGTAAAATGATAAGTACCGATGCCTCCTTTTTGTTTTTCGATTAAGGCTCCGGTTCTAGAGTTATATTGTTAGAGGTATGGTTCCCCGACCGAAAATTCAAAAATTTCTTCTGACATGCTGGGCGGTTCAAAACTTTTACATGGGGTTTTCAAGCATGGGAAACTCACTGCCGGTAGTGGTTTTGCTCTGTGACCCATGGTACCATGGGTACATGGGTATGAAGCCCTCAAGGTTCGGGGTCAGTTAAAAATGATGGTTTTTCAGCCCATTTTAGTATCCTTCATGGAAACAAGCTAATTTTTATTTTAACTTTCGAATTTTTCTGTGGTTGGTTGTATGTTATAGTAAAATGATAAGTACCGATGCCTCTTGTTTCGTTTTTCGATTAAGGCTCAGGTTCTAGAGTTATATTGTTTGAGGTATGGTTCCCCAATGGTTCCCCGACTGAATATTCAAAAAGTTCTTCTGACGTCCTGGGTGGCTGAAAAGTTTCACTTGGCCGTTTTCGGGCATGGGAAACTCATTGCTAGTATTGGTTTTGCTCTGTGACCCATGGCTCTATGGGTACGTGGGTAAGGCACCCCCAATGTTCTGGGTAAGAGGTCAAAAATGAGGGGTTTTCACCCCGTTTTATTATCCTACACTGAAGCAAGCTTATTTTTACCATAACTTTCGAATTTTTTCTCTGGTTGGTTTTATTTCATAGTAAAATGAACAATGCCGATGCCTCTTTTTTGTTTTTCGATTAACTCTCCGGTTTTGGAGTTATGGGGTTTGAGGTATGGCACCCTCATGGTTCCTCTTCCCAGAATTAGAAAATTTGTTCTGATGTCCTGGGCGGCTGAAAAATTTCACTTGGGGGTTTTCGGGAATGGGAAGATTATTGCCGGTATTGATTTTACTCTGCGAATCATGGTTTCATGGATACGGGGTATGATGCCCCATGGTTCGGGGTCAGAGGTGAAAATGATGGTTTTTCAGCCCATTTTAGTAATTTTCACGGAAGCAAGCTTATTGTTCTCTTAACCTTCGAATTTTTTATCTGGATGGTTTTATTTCATAGTAAAATGATAAATGCCGATGCCTCTTTTTTGTTTTTCGATTAAGGCTCCGGTTCAAGAATTATGGGGTTTGAGGTATGGTACCCCAATGGTTCCCCGACCCGAAATTCAAAAATTTGTTCTGACATCCTGGGCGGCTGACAAGTTTTACATGGGGTTTTCAAGCATGGGAAACTCATTGCCGGTATTGGTTTTGCTCTGTGACCCATGGTTCCATGGGTACGGGGGTATGGAGCCCTCAAGGTTCTGGGTCAGTTAAAAATGATGGTTTTTCAGCCCATTTTGTATCCCTCACGGAAACAAGCTAATTTTTATTTTAACTTTCGAATTTTTTCTCTGGTTGGTTGTATTTTATAGTAAACTGATAAGTACCGATGCCTCTTTTTGTTTTTCGATTAAGGCTCAGGTTCTAGAGTTATATTGTTTGAGGTATGGTTCCCTAATGGTTCCCCGACCCGAAATTCAAAAATTTCTTCTGACGTCCTGGGCGGCTGAAAAGTTTTACATTGGGTTTTCAAGCATGGGAAACTCACTGCCGGTATGGGTTTTGCTCTGTGACCCATGGTTCCATGGGTACGGGGGTATGGAGCCCTCAAGGTTCGGGGTCAGTTAAAAATGATGGTTTTTCAGCCCATTTTGTATCCCTCACGGAAACAAGCTAATTTTTATTTTAACTTTCGAATTTTTTCTCTGGTTGGTTGTATTTTATAGTAAAATGATAAGTACCGATGCCTCTTTTTTGTTTTTCGATTAAGGCTCAGGTTCTAGAGTTATATTGTTTGAGGTATGGTTCCCTAATGGTTCCCCGACCGAATACTCAAAAATTTCTTCTGACGTCCTGGGCGGCTGAAAAGTTTCACTTGGGGGTTTTCGGGCATGGGAAACTCATTGCTAGTATTGGTTTTGCTCTGTGACCCATGGTTCTATTTGTACGTGGGTATGGCACCCCCAAGGTTCGGGGTCAGAGGTCAAAATGAGGGGTTTTCACCCCGTTTTAGTATCCTTCACGGAAGCAAACTTATTTTTATCATAACTTTCGAGTTTTTGTCTCTGGTTGGTTTTATTTCACAGTAAAACGAACAATGCCGATACCTCTTTTTTGTTTTTCGATTAAGGCTCCGGTTCTAGAGTTATGTGGGTTTTCAAGTATGGTGTCCAATGGTTCCCCGACCCAAAATTCAAAAATTTCTTCTGACGTCCTGGGCGGCTGAAAAGTTTTACATGGGGTTTTCAAGCATGGTAAACTCATTGCCGGTATTGGTTTTGCTCTGTGACCCATGGTTCCATGGGTACGGGGGTATGGAGCCCTCAAGGTTCGGGGTCAGTTAAAAATGATGGTTTTTCAGTCCATTTTAGTATCCTTCACGGAAACAAGCTAATTTTTATTTTAACTTTCGAATTTTTTCTCTGGTTGGTTGTATTTAATAGTAAAATGATAAGTACCGATGCCTCTTTTTTGTTTTTCGATTAAGGCTCAGGTTCTAGAGTTATATTGTTTGAGGTATGGTTCCCTAATGGTTCCCCGACCCGAAATTCAAAAATTTCTTCTGACGTCCTGGGCGGCGGAAAAGTTTTACATTGGGTTTTCAAGCATGGGAAACTCACTGCCGGTATGGGTTTTGCTCTGTGACCCATGGTTCCATGGGTACGGGGGTATGGAGCCCTCAAGGTTCGGGGTCAGTTAAAAATGATGGTTTTTCAGCCCATTTTGTATCCCTCACGGAAACAAGCTAATTTTTATTTTAACTTTCGAATTTTTTCTCTGGTTGGTTGTATTTTATAGTAAAATGATAAGTACCGATGCCTCTTTTTTGTTTTTCGATTAAGGCTCAGGTTCTAGAGTTATATTGTTTGAGGTATGGTTCCCTAATGGTTCCCCGACCGAATACTCAAAAATTTCTTCTGACGTCCTGGGCGGCTGAAAAGTTTCATTGGGGGTTTTCGGTCATTGAAAACTCATTGCTAGTATTGGTTTTGCTCTGTGACCCATGGTTCTATTTGTACGTGGGTATGGCACCCCCAAGGTTCGGGGTCAGAGGTCAAAATGAGGGGTTTTCACCCCGTTTTAGTATCCTTCACGGAAGCAAACTTATTTTTATCATAACTTTCGAGTTTTTGTCTCTGGTTGGTTTTATTTCACAGTAAAACGAACAATGCCGATACCTCTTTTTTGTTTTTCGATTAAGGCTCCGGTTCTAGAGTTATGTGGGTTTTCAAGTATGGTGTCCAATGGTTCCCCGACCCAAAATTCAAAAATTTCTTCTGACGTCCTGGGCGGCTGAAAAGTTTTACATGGGGTTTTCAAGCATGGGAAACTCATTGCCGGTATTGGTTTTGCTCTGTGACCCATGGTTCCATGGGTACGGGGGTATGGAGCCCTCAAGGTTCGGGGTCAGTTAAAAATGATGGTTTTTCAGCCCATTTTAGTATCCTTCACGGAAACAAGCTAATTTTTATTTTAACTTTCGAATTTTTTCTCTGGTTGGTTGTATTTAATAGTAAAATGATAAGTACCGATGCCTCTTTTTTGTTTTTCGATTAAGGCTTCGATTCAAGAGTTATGGGGTTTGAAGTATGGTACCCCAATGGTTCCCCGACCGAATACTCAAAAATTTCTTCTGACGTCCTGGGCGGCTGAAAAGTTTTACATTGGGTTTTCAAGCATGGGAAACTCACTGCCGGTATGGGTTTTGCTCTGTGGCCCATGGTTCCATGGGTACGGGGATATGGAGCCCTCAAGGTTCGGGGTCAGTTAAAAATGATGGTTTTTCAGCCCATTTTGTATCCCTCACGGAAACAAGCTAATTTTTATTTTAACTTTCGAATTTTTTCTCTGGTTGGTTGTATTTTATAGTAAAATGATAAGTACCGATGCCTCTTTTTTGTTTTTCGATTAAGGCTCAGGTTCTAGAGTTATATTGTTTGAGGTATGGTTCCCTAATGGTTCCCCGACCGAATACTCAAAAATTTCTTCTGACGTCCTGGGCGGCTGAAAAGTTTCACGGGGGTTTTCGGGCATGGGAAACTCATTGCTAGTATTGGTTTTGCTCTGTGACCCATGGTTCTATTTCTACGTGGGTATGGCACCCCCAATGTTCGGGGTCAGAGATCAAAATGAGGGGTTTTCACCCCGTTTTAGTATCCTTCACGGAAGCAAACTTATTTTTATCATAACTTTCGAGTTTTTGTCTCTGGTTGGTTTTATTTCACAGTAAAATGAACAATGCCGATGCCTCTTTTTTGTTTTTCGATTAAGGCTCCGGTTCTAGAGTTATGTGGGTTTTCAAGTATGGTGTCCAATGGTTCCCCGACCCAAAATTCAAAAATTTCTTCTGACGTCCTGGGCGGCTGAAAAGTTTTACATGGGGTTTTCAAGCATGGGAAACTCTCTGCCGGTATTGGTTTTGCTCTGTGACCCATGGTTCCATGGGTACGGGGGTATGGAGCCCTCAAGGTTCGGGGTCAGTTAAAAATGATGGTTTTTCAGCCCATTTTAGTATCCTTCACGGAAACAAGCTAATTTTTATTTTAACTTTCGAATTTTTTCTCTGGTTGGTTGTATTTAATAGTAAAATGATAAGTACCGATGCCTCTTTTTTGTTTTTTGATTAAGGCTCCTATTCAAGAGTTATGGGGTTTGAAGTATGGTACCCCAATGGTTCCCAGACGCGAAATTCAAAAACTTGTTCAGACATGCTGGGCGGCTCAAAAGTTTTACATGGGGTTTTCAAGCATGGGGGGAAACTCATTGCCGGTATTGGTTTTGCTCTGTGACCCATGGGTACGGGGGTATGGAGCCCTCAAGGTTCGGGGAGTAAAATGATAAGTACCGATGCCTCCTTTTTGTTTTTCGATTAAGGCTCCGGTTCTAGAGTTATATTGTTTGAGGTATGGTTCCCCAATGGTTCTCCGACCGAAAATTCAAAAATTTCTTCTGACGTCCTGGGCGGTTGAAAAGTTTCACTTGAGGGTTTTCAGGCATGGGAAACTCATTGCTAGTATTGGTTTTGCTCTGTGACCCATGGTTCTATGGGTACGTGGGTATGGCACCCCAAGGTTCGGGGTCAGAGGTCAAAATGAGGGGTTTTCACCCTGTTTTAGTATCCTTCACGGAAGCAAGCTTATTTTTATCATAACTTTAGAGTTTTTGTCTCTGGTTGGTTTTATTTCATAGTAAAATGAACAATGCCGATGCCTCTTTTTTGTTTTTCGATTAAGGCTCCGGTTCTAGAGTTATGTGGGTTTTCAAGTATGGTGTCCAATGGTTCCCCGACCCAAAATTCAAAAATTTGTTCTGACATCCTGGGCGGCTGAAAAGTTTTACATGGGGTTTTCAAGCATGGGAAACTCACTGCCGGTATTGGTTTTGCTCTGTGACCCATGGTTCCATGGGTACGGGGGTACGGAGCCCTCAAGGTTCGGGGTCGGTTAAAAATGATGGTTTTTCAGCCCATTTTAGTATCCTTCACGGAAACAAGCTGATTTTTATTTTAACTTTCGAATTTTTTCTCTGGTTGGTTGTATTTTATAGTAAAATGATAAGTACCGATGCCTCTTTTTTTGTTTTTCGATTAAGGCTCAGGTTCTAGAGTTATATTGTCTGAGGTATGGTTCTCCGACTGAATATTCAAAAAGTTCTTCTGACGTCCTGGGTGGCTGAAAAGTTTCACTTGGGGGTTTTCGGGCATGGGAAACTCATTGCTAGTATTGGTTTTGCTCTGTGACCCATGGTTCTATGGGTACGTGGGTATGGCACCCCAAGGTTCGGGGTCAGAGGTCAAAAATGAGGGGTTTTCACCCCGTTTTATTATCCTACACTGAAGCAAGCTTATTTTTATCATAACTTTCGAATTTTTCTCTGGTTGGTTTTATTTCATAGTAAAATTAACAATGCCGATGCCTCTTTTTTGTTTTTCGATTAACACTCCGGTTTTGGAGTTATGGGGTTTGAGGTATGGCACCCTCATGGTTCCTCCTCCCAGAATTAGAAAATTTGTTCTGATGTCCTGGGCGGCTGAAAAGTTTCACTTGGGTGTTTTCGGGAATGGGAAGCTTATTGCCGTATTGATTATACTCTGCGAATCATGGTTTCATGGGTACGGGGTATCATGCCCCATGGTTCGGGGTCAGAGGTGAAAATGATGGTTTTCAGCCCATTTTAGTAATTTTCACGGAAGCAAGCTTATTGTTACCTTAACCTTCGAATTTTTTTTCTGGATGGTTTTATTTCATAGTAAAATGATAAATGCCGATGCCTCTTTTTTGTTTTTCGATTAAGGCTCCGGTTCAAGAATTATGGGGTTTGAGGTATGGTACCCCAATGGTTCCCCGACCCGAAATTCAAAAATTTGTTCTGACATCCTGGGCGGCTGACAAGTTTTACATGGGGTTTTCAAGCATGGGAAACTCATTGCCGATATTGGTTTTGCTCTGTGACCCATGGTTCCATGGGTACGGGGGTATGGAGCCCTCAAGGTTCGGGGTCAGTTAAAAATGATGGTTTTTCAGCCCATTTTAGTATCCTTCACGGAAACAAACTAATTTTTATTTTAACTTTCGAATTTTTTCTCTGGTTGGTTGTATTTTATAGTAAAATGATAAGTACCGATGCCTCCTTTTTGTTTTTCGATTAAGGCTCCGGTACTAGAGTTATATTGTTTGAGGTATGGTTCCCCAGTGGTTCCCCGACCGAAAATTCAAAAATTTCTTCTGACGTCCTGGGCGGCTGAAAAGTTTCACTTGGGGATTTTCGGGCATGGGAAACCCATTGCTAGTATTGGTTTTGCTCTGTGACCCATGGTTCTATGGGTACGGGGTATGGAGCCCTCAAGGTTCGGGGTCAGAGGTCAAAATGAGGGGTTTTCACCCCGTTTTAGTATCCTTCACGGAAGCAAGCTTATTTTTATCATAACTTTCGAGTTTTTTTCTCTGGTTGATTTTATTTCATAGTAAAATGAACAATGCCGATGCCTCTTTTTTGTTTTTCGATTAAGGCTCCGGTTCTAGAGTTATGTGGGTTTTCAAGTATGGTGTCCAATGGTTCCCCGACCCAAAATTCAAAAATTTGTTCTGACATCCTGGGCGGCTCAAAAGTTTTACATGGGGTTTTCAAGCATGGGAAACTCAATTCCGGTATTGGTTTTGCTCTGTGAGCCATGGTTCCATGGGTACGGGGGTATGGAGCCCTCAAGGTTCGGGGTCAGAGTTCAAAATGATGGCTTTAGCCCATTTTAGTATCCTTCACGGAAGCAAGCTAATTTTTATTTTAACTTTCGAATTTTTTCTCTGGTTGGTTGTATTTTATAGTAAAATGATAAGTACCGATGCCTCCTTTTTGTTTTTCGATTAAGGCTCCGGTTCTAGAGTTATATTGTTTGAGGTATGGTTCCCCAATGGTTCCCCGACTGAATATCCAAAAAGTTCTTCTGACCTCCTGGGTGGCTGAAAAGTTTCACTTGGGGGTTTTCGGGAATGGGAAGCTTATTGCCGGTATTGATTATACTCTGCGAATCATGGTTTCATTGGTACGGCGTATGATGCCCGATGGTTCGAGGTCAGAGGTGAAAATGATAGTTTTCAGCCCATTTTAGTAATTTTCACGGAAGCAAGCTTATTGTTACCTTAACCTTCGAATTTTTTTTCTGGATGGTTTTATTTCATAGTAAAATGATAAATGCCGATGCCTCTTTTTTGTTTTTCGATTAAGGCTCTGCTTCAAGAATTATGGGGTTTGAGGTATGGTACCCCAATGGTTCCCCGACCCGAAATTCAAAAATTTGTTCTGACATCCTGGGCGGCTGAAAAGTTTTACATGGGGTTTTCAAGCATGGGAAACTCATTGCCGGTATTGGTTTTGCTCTGTGACCCATGGTTCCATGGGTACGGGGGTATGGAGCCCTCAAGGTTCGGGGTCAGTTAAAAATGATGGTTTTTCAGCCCATTTTAGTATCCTTCACGGAAACAAGCTAATTTTTATTTTAACTTTCGAATTTTTTCTCTGGTTGGTTGTATTTTATAGTAAAATGATAAGTACCGATGCCTCCTTTTTGTTTTTCGATTAAGGCTCCGGTTCTAGAGTTATATTGTTTGAGGTATGGTTCCCCGGCCGAATATTCAAAAATTTCTTCTGACGTCCTGGGCGGCTGAAAAGTTTCCCTTGGGGGTTTTCGGGCATGGGAAACTCATTGCTAGTATTGGTTTTGCTCTGTGACCCATGGTTCGGGGTCAGAGGTCTAAATGAGGGGTTTTCAGCCCATTTTAGTATCCTTCACGGAAACAAGCTAATTTTTATTTTAACTTTCGAATTTTTTCTCTGGTTGGTTGTATTTTATAGTAAAATGATAAGTACCGATGCCTCTGTTTTTGTTTTTCGATTAAGGCTCAGGTTCTAGAGTTATATTGTTTGAGGTATGGTTCCCCAATGGTTCCCCGACTGAATATTCAAAAAGTTCTTCTGACGTCCTGGGTGGCTGAAAAGTTTCACTTGGGGGTTTTCGGGAATGGGAAGCTTATTGCCGGTATTGATTATACTCTGCGAATCATGGTTTCATTGGTACGGCGTATGATGCCCCATGGTTCGGGGTCAGAGGTGAAAATGATGGTTTTCAGCCCATTTTAGTAATTTTCACGGATGCAAGCTTATTGTTACCTTAACCTTCGAATTTTTTTCTGGATGGTTTTATTTCATAGTAAAATGATAAATGCCGATGCCTCTTTTTTGTTTTTCGATTAAGGCTCTGGTTCAAGAATTATGGGGTTTGAGGTATGGTACCCCAATGGTTCCCCGACCCGAAATTCAAAAATTTGTTCAGACATCCTGGGCGGCTGAAAAGTTTTACATGGGGTTTTCAAGCATGAGAAACTCATTGCCGGTATTGGTTTTGCTCTGTGACCCATGGTTCCATGGGTACGGGGCTATGGAGCCCTCAAGGTTCGGGGTCAGTTAAAAAAGATGGTTTTAACCCCGTTTTAGTATCCTTCACGGAAGCAAGCTAATTTTTATTTTAACTTTCGAACTTTTTCTCTGGTTGGTTGTATTTTATAGTAAAATGATAAGTACCGATGCCTCCTTTTTGTTTTTCGATTAAGGCTCCGGTTCTAGAGTTATATTGTTTGAGGTATGGTTCCCCGACCGAATATTCAAAAATTTCTTCTGACGTCCTGGGCGGCTAAAAAGTTTCCCTTGGGGGTTTTCGGGCATGGGAAACTCATTGCTAGTATTGGTTTTGCTTTGTGACATCCTTTAAAGGCAACAATTCTTCTACTACGATTTCAGGAAAGTTAGAAGTGGTATGAACAGTGCAACTTGTTCTGTGTTCGTTCAAGACACTGAACACCAACATTTATCTCTAGATGGAAGCACAGCAAGCCAGGACCACACTCAGTCCTACTGATACATATATTATACAGTATCACGGAAAAAATAAAATAATGCGTCCATAACATTGGTCCTCTTTTTTACATCACCTTAAATGACCTGATCTTATAGATATTGAGATACGCCACGCTAAGATGTCTCCCGTCTGCTACTGAAATGTTAAAATTTAATGCTCCTAAAGTTAATTATGTTACCCTGTAACGAATATTTACCGACGGTACAGCCAGAGTCACGGGATGGCATGATGGCGCTATCCGCTGGGGCCGATGTGAAACTTCTGCTCAGGATAACAGCATAATCAGCTTTATTGTCTGCCAATATTAACAGCTTCGGTAGTTGACGTAAAACAGGGTAAGATGCTAGGACTTATTTGGTAACTCCGATCTAATACAACAGGAAGCAAATTTTAAAAAAATTTCAGACCAAACAATTCGGTTTCATTGCACAAGTTTCAATTTTTGCTCATAACTCCCTCAATATTGCTCAAATTTCAAAAATTCTGTGAGACGTATAGGTAACTCGGTGAGAGAAAACTAGATCTGCAGAGGTTGTGGTGGTTTGTGTTTTTTTTTTTTTGGGTGTTTTTTTTGGGTTTTTTTTTTGTGTTTTTTCGGTTTTTTAGTATAGGTTTTGTGTTGTTTTTTTTTTTTTTTTCTTTTTGGTGATTGTGATTTACGATATTTTCTATTAACGCGCTCAATATTTTTCAAAATAACAAAAAAATCCATCTGAAATATGACGTGTAACTCGGAGAAAGCTAGATTCTTGCCTCCAACAAATTTTTGCCACATGTTAAATTATGTTACTTGAATAATTTATGTTCACAACATGAAAATTGCTAACCGTTCGTAAAGATCGCTATTATCGAATACTGGAGCTCGACGAACACTTCTTTCCGAAAAACCGCTAAATGGCGATGAGCTAAAATTAAATATGAGGACACTAAATTAGGTTAAATCATTTACGGTGTAATGTAACGAAAGTTTAAAACTACGCTAAGAGCTAAAGATTAAGCTAAACTAGTCTAAATATGAAATTTCGATTATTTTTGAGCAAGCAAATGGATATTAGCAATTTTTAGCAAGCAAATGGATCTCGATTTAGCAATTTTCTAACTGACCTAGCAGCAATTGGCTCTGTGGTATCTCGATATACCGTCTCTGTTGATGATGAAAAATTAGACCATTCATGGTTTCCCATAAAGTTGGGAGCTTCATATACATGAGTAGAACTTTCGCTTGCAATCGTTTCGTATACGTTTTCACTTCTAGCTGGCAATATCGACATCTCAAAGCTACGACTATTACTACAATACAATTCTTGCCTGCTTGGTAATGTGTTGAAGGAATTATCGGTGTTGTTTCGTCGTTTTCTTTGGATCGCAAGCCTAAATATTATGAATTCGTTCACAGCAGCTAGTGGGGAATCATACGAAATACTAGATCTAATTACTGCAAAGGGCCACACCTCTTATGTATATACATCTCGGCGCAAAAGCGATAATAAGCTATTTGTTGTGAAGTACCAAAATTTACATGATTCAACCTCGTCTCCAGAGGAGCTCACGACTTTATTGGAATTACCATACGTAAGCATTTAACTTTAAATTTTTGTACTGCAGCCACTACTGTAAGATCTGTGCAGCGAAATGAGGATATAATTTTTATCGAACCTTCTTTGAGATTCTACTAACTCTGAAAAAACTTCCGTTTAAATAATGATGCTACGTCAGATTAGATAGAAATAAAATCCATCTTGCATTATCAAAAAACCAATTCTACTAGATTTGACTGCATATTTCATACACTTCATTTGGAGCAGAAATATATTTCATGAATGAAATGGAATCTAGTGTTCTGCATATTCGTTTTGCAATAATTGCTGCATAACTAGAAAGATCAGCACTTTAACAATATTTTCAATACTAATCTCAGGTATCCACGTGTAACATCTTTTCTGCTAAATTCACTAAAGCAAGACGATCATAGAACGTTATCGAAAATGCCTAATAAATAAATAATTAGTTACCGCATAAAGATATAAGCCTCAATACAAAATTAGTGCTCTGCAATAGACAACGTGTAGCAATAGTTGGTTCTGCAGTGCATAACCGAAGTTAATTACAGTTTTTGTTCACATTCGTGCATTACTTAGGGTGGAGGATCTGTGCGTTTTATGTGGCCTATATAGCTAATCGGAGTTTTGTTTTATGTTTGTTTTATTTTTGTTATATTGCATCTGATAAGGGTGGGTGAGGTTTTTGGGGTGTTGGGTGGTAGTTCAGTTGGGGAATTATAGTGAGCGATTAACTTATCAAATAATAAAATTATACGATCGTAGGGGTTCAAGTGAGATTTAGTGTTAAAATATGTCCAGCTACACAGGACATGATTATCGGTAACTCTTTCATTCCGAGTTTGTGTGTAGAGCAAACGTACTCCTGAAATTGAGCACAGGTCACAGCAATGAACTTCACAATTCGGGAGACCAGTTGTATCTAATAATGGTTAACATAAAATAAACTAAGCAAGCCGGAGGAAAAGCACCCAATACTCACACAATTCCCAAAGAAACAACTGAGCCAAGTACAAAGGCCATTGAAGTGCTTCCACCGAGAACTAATGGATCATTTCGGTAACCGCTCGCCATAGTTGTAGCTATCGAACCATTTTCGCTAATATTACTTGGCAAAGTACGCATAGTTGTCGACGAAGTTGAGGTAGTTGTCGAAGAAGCTGAGATAGTAGTCGTTGTGGTTGAAGTACTGGTAGAGTTACTAAAAAACGAACTTTGGGTTTCTAGCCAATATGGAAACAAAACAACTTCACCTATCAATTTAACTGTTGAGGCTTTAGTAGTGGAAGTGGAATAATTTTAGCAAACGATGAACTTGGTACAATTTTTATAACGCCAAAAACAAATGGTATATGGGTAACAAATTTTGTTTGTGTCACAAAAAATCGTTCTACTTTGACGGATAAAATGTTTATATTAGATTTTGGTGTCACCAGCTTTGTTGAATCAGGCCAACGTTGAATTTTGGTAGAGGGTATTACTGATAATCTCATCTCTGTCTCAGTAGGCAAAGACACATCGGTAACAGCCGAAACAAATGGCTTGGTTGCGGCAAACGTCGTAGGCTTAACGGTTAGGGTAGGCGTTGAAGGAAATGTCGATGAAATGACTAAAGGCTCGGTCGTAGTCGTAGCAGCCCTGAAACATGATTATTTCAAAGTTGCTAGACTACTAACATGAGCAAAATTACGCAAGCATCGACGCAACTGAGATATTCTATTTAGGGAAGGTTCAATATACAATTGCTCATAAACCTTACCTTTCTAAGAAAAAACATGTTTCAACAAGGACATTATAACATTTTAGTGCCACAGGTACTATATTAGGTAATCCTACCAAAAATGATGTCCACTTTGAACAATTCCATAACATTGTCACACTGAAACTAAAACCAATGCTATCAAAAATTAAAACCATATTAATACCTTCCGCAGTGAAAGCATTGCAGGCCAGTCAAATCAAAACAGCACAGGTTCGCTAAGCAACAGTATCCGTCGTCTGACGCTGAGATCGTCGTTAGTAACGGCAACTTTTGACGTAAATTGCTGCAGTTAAAACTGCAGGCATCGATCGAAGGCGTACCGTAAAACGCTAAAGTTGTTGCAGTCGGACAGTTCAACATGTTGTACGAATACGATGGATGACAAACCAGACGCGTATTTCGGCACAAACAACGTTCATCAGTCTGTAATTAATATTTCAGATACCAAATGTCAAGCCGCTACTAGATTTTGGTTTTGTGTCAAGCGAGATGAAACTACAGAATTCTACATGGTGATGCCCTTAATTCCTAACGCTGAAGATTTTGAACGCCATATTGCTAGGAATGGACCACTTGAAGAGAAAGAAGCTAACTTGGTGATGTATCAAATAATAAAAGCAGTTCTTGCTCTGACAGACTTAGATGTTGTACACCGCGACATTTCTGCAACCAACATTATTTATCATGCGGACAGCGTGACGCCTTTTATCATTGATTTTGGGGGAGCAGTTAAGACTAAACCTGGTTCGAAAATTAGATAAGGTCCTGGTTGTATTCCGTGTACAATGGCAGAAGGGCGCGGTAAAAATTACATTGCTTATTGCAACTCAAATGTTCTTACAATGTATCAGCTTGGAAAAGTAGCGCTCTTCCTACAAACAGGGAGATATCCTGATGATCCATTGTGCTTTGCTCATCTGTCTAAGCCTCTTTTTGACTTCATTCAAAGATGTTGTCACTCGAACCCTAACAAGCGGCTGCGGCTAAAAAATTTAACAATGCATCCGTAGTTTGTATTGATTGAAAGAGAATACCTTTCTTATTTGAATGAATATATTTTTGATAACAAATTCTCCAAATGTTTTCACAGTCATTGTATAGGTGTATAATAACTTTAGTGTAATAAATTATCCCACTATTTCAGTGCTTATTAGTTTAGAATTTTCTCACCATGTCCACAACTGATAATAATGCAACGACCAGCAACACAATTGTCGTTGATTTAGCCATCGACGAAGATGCTAAAAATAAAAATGTGTTTCCATTATGGGACCTGGATGAACATTTAGAAACTAATAACAGTATTAGTGTAGCTACATCAGGTAATATTACCAGTTAAGGACAAAATCACTGCACCATGCAAACTGAAAATGTATCTAACATTGAGTCTAACAACGCTGGTGCGAGCAATAACCAGGAAAATAACAGTATTAAATTTGATGTTACTGATGCTGCAACAACCATTTCCATTTCACAAAACTACAACTGGGACAGTGCTGCGGACTCATTCAGGAAAATTTATCTACTTCAGTCAATACTGCATCGTACTACAGATGCTCAAAATTATTGGTCAACTCAAGTTGCAAAAGACAGAGAAATTTACTCTTTTATCACAGAGAGCATAACGGGT